>CANNZV010006270.1:0-19217 GCA_947561585.1 Caprella mutica
ACTTGATGTCACCATGTCTAATTTGTTACTGGTATTCGATGTCGGAAGAGAGGTTATACAGTGTCGTTTAAACTTCGAATAGATACATTCATGTTTGCTGGGTATATACTTTGGGAAACAATTAATATCTGAAATAAACCCCGAAAACGCACGGTTTGTTTATTAAATTCAAATTCATAATCAAATCAAAGAGTGTACAATCTACTTCTTGAGCATCAGATTAGTGATTCGCTCAATTGTTGCTCACAGAGTATTAAAAAACTTTGAAAACAAATTATAAAATATATACCTACTGAACCGAATTGTGTGCGATTTGCAGAATAATGATTCTAGACCTTAGTTCTATAATATTATGTTATAAACTCATTTTTTTCCCGGAGCCTGGAGAGGACCTTTAAATATTAGTTAAATATGGTACCAGTAGACTTATGTGGTCTCTTTGATTTAAATACGATGTTATGATTAGCAGAACCGACAGAACGGTACCATTCAAATCGTAGGTCCCACAGACCAGTAAAGTAGAAGATGTTCCAATACTGCGTGGACACCACTGCACAATAATTTGAGTGGAGAGAGACCGCGGGAAAATGAGAACCAATCAGAGACGGTAGGTGCGTGATGTCACTGAAATTGGAAGTTAAAAGGGAGGACTAATTCAAATATTGCTCGTTTTCTATGATGTTCATTTTTGAGGGGAGACTTAACCAAAAACTATTTTGAATTTTTGAACTATAATCATAATTGCAGTAATGTAATATAGTTTCCATTTATTATATAATATAGTGAACATTTTCTATAATATACAATTTTTCCCACCCTTTCTTATTAACAGTAAAGACCATAATATATAGTATACTATCAGTATACATAATGATTTACCACACCAAATAAATTATTTTCACAGTAGGTTAATTAAAAAAAAATTATTTGAAAGGTATATTTATAACATATATTATTGAGCATCAATTGGCATCACTGATTAGTGAAAAATAGTTAGGGATAAGAGTAAGCACTTTAATGATTATTTAAAATGTTAATGGTCACGTATCTACCTAGGTAGTTAGGATAAGTTCCGAATTATCGGTCAGTTCCACATCTTCGGTAATAGATATATGAAAAATAGTTATTTTAAAAAATTATTTAATTTTTATTTTAGGTGGTATCCATGATACCTGCAAGTATCATTGATACCAATTAAATAAAAATTATATATTTATTAAAGTATAGTTTTTTCTTATATGACCGAAGATGGAACTGACCGGTAATTCGATATTACCCTAGGTATTTATTGGAATAGGTAGTTATCTGTCCCAAGATTTCAGCTGTTATTTTAAAACTAATAGATTTATAACACTATGAAGTTATAAGTACGCATTGATTGAAATAGTTTGAAGTATACACACAACTCTATCAGATTAACGACTGTTGTAATTTCGAGAGCAATATATAATTACAAACAACCTCTTCTTCCCACACTCTGCAGCGGAATGATTGGTTTTTGGCGTGAACAGTGAACAACAAAACGGAACAAGTTCAAATAAAAGAAAAATGAATTATGAGATTATATATGAATATTTTGAAACAATAAAGGAATATGAACATTTACTATCACAAAAATATAATTTTCGCATTAGGAGATATCATAAAATATACCTAATAATAACATCAGAAATAATGCAATAGCGAATGTAGTAAGAATGATTGAAACGTCACGCACTTACCATTTTGACGTGCCATCAGTCGCTAGATTTTTAAAATGACTGTATTGGGACATCTTCTACTTTACTGGTCTGTGGTAGGTCCGTTATCTTTGACGTGACCGCGTCTTCTGTGTATTTAGGTTCTTAAAATTCAAACGTCCGTCGATTAACGTTTAATCTGTGATTATATTTTGGATCAAGTCGCCTAGGTTTATAGTGACAAATTCGATGAAAAATATGTTAATTTAAGAAAGAAAACTTACTGCATAAGATGTGTAGTTACATACGCATTTTTTATGGAACCGTTGTCCTGATTGTTCAATAAGTCTTGAGACAACAACTTAATCTTCAATTGATAGATTTGGACTGATGCCACTTGATACGTATCTAAAAGCTGAGCGGCGCACACCAGTACGGCGCACCACTGTACATTCTATTAGATAGGTAATTTGAATACAGATTAATGATAAATGGAGTGAATTTGATAGGTAATTGTTGTATCAAATTTATGTCTGACCATGTTTCAAAGTATGGACAAAGTCGCCAGTATATTGGCGACTTTTGAGGGGTGAAATAAGTTGAAAAACATGTAAATAACAAGTAAATCACTAATAAATAGTCTCAAGAGATGGACATGCATCAGGCAATAAGCATGAGGATATTTTCAAGTGTAAAATCTTCACTAGGAAGTTAAATTTCTTCAATAAAGCATCTTAAATGTGGCAACCTGGATCCATTTTCTCGCTAAACTGGCGACTTTCCTGCCACACTTTGAAACATGGATGTCTGACGCCTGATGGTACCTGAATCCAATGTTTATACTACACTAACTACAGAGTTTAATTATTTGATTGAGATGTTTGATTTGTAATAGAAAATAGAATTCATCATAGAAAACTGTAATTTTATGGGGTAACTACCTATTGTAAACTTTCAGTCTGAGGTGTAAATAAAAACTTATCAGTTTTATGTATCGGGGGTCGTGCCGCCCCCCGAACCCCCCTGCCAGGTCATTAAACAGTCATGAAGTGTGCAGAACAACAAACTAGCGGATACAACAAAGTTCAAACTACATAACAGTTTTTCACTTTGAGGTCATCAATAGAAAGCCAAGTAATAAAGCATGTCCAAACTCGCCATTTTAATGGCGAGTTTGTGATAGTTCTTTTGAGCCCATCAATTGCAAATGGCGAGTTTTATCTATTTTTCTCCTATGCTACAATGTTATTTTGGAGAGAATTAATGATAATTTGATCATTTTGGAGAGAATTTGTTAAATTTTGGAGAGAGCTGGAGAGACAAATGGTGAGTTTATGAGACATACTATTTTACTTGGATAGAAAGTACAGTGGTGCGCCGTATTGTAGTGTGCCGTAATGTGGTGCGCCGCTCAGCTTTTAGATACTGTTGTGCCACTTTGGAAAAAAATTCTTATGAAATTGAATAACCTTATGGGCTATGGCTTATGGAACATTTTTCCTGAGACTCTCTGAGTGACTGAGTCCAATTTCATAATTTTGAGATCTCAGAGGGGTACGTAAGAACACCGAAACGGAGGCAATACGGAGCTTGTGGGAGATTATTTTCGAAATATTGATACTGATATGTGTATATGGGGGGTAAGCAACACCCCCACCCTCCTGTCCAGACTGGAAAACATAAATTCTAACAGAGTTACTCCTAACTTCATGCATTCCCATTAGTGATGTTTACCATCACAACAAGCCCAAATGTGAAGCTTAAATGACTTATTTTACATTAGTTTTCACTGCGGAGTTCAAATTTATAAAATAATTTACTGATTTCTGCATTTTATAGGGTTAGAATGAGTAATTTTTGTTCATTCTAAATTCCTAACAGAGTTACTAGTCAATCTGAAATGAGTTATTATTCCACTCTGGCCTCCTGTCAGTGTCAGGTTATTAAAACAATCATAAAGAGAGCAGTAAAACAAACTAACTAGGTAGCTAGATTACCATCATTACGGCTTCATATTAAATGATCTGATAGGCAAATAGCGTCGGACCGGGTGGCTTTGCGCATTTTCCGCATACTTTGATTTTACGAAAAAACTAGAGAAGTCAGCAATCTGATTTTTTGTGTGCAGATAGATGAAGGGTAGACCTAGGTGCTCACCAAGTTTCAACTCTTTAAGTTCAACAGAAAAAAAGTTATCATCGAAAAACTGTGCGCAAAGATCGTGGGGATAAACCGGGTGAATTTTGCGCAATTACCGGGTGTACTTGCGCACTGCGCAAATTCACCCAATGTGGAACTGCGCAGTGTGCAAGTTCATTCTGTATAAACTGTGCATAGAAAATCTAACCCTGATATGCTATGCAACTGCCGTGAATCTGCCCCAATCTTCTATGCAACTGCCCCAATCTGCTGTGCAATTGCAGTGAGGCTGCTGTGGAATTGCCGTGAGGCTGCTGTGCAATTGCCGTGAGGCTGCTGTGGTATTGCCGTGAGTCTGCTGTGGTATTGCCGTGAGTCTGCTGTGGTATTGCCGTGAGTCTGCTGTGGTATTGCCGTGAGTCTGCTGTGGTATTGCCGTGAGTCTGCTGTGGAATTGCCGTGAGTCTGCTGTGGAATTGCCGTGAGTCTGCTGTGCAATTGCCGTGATGCTGCTGTGCAATTGCCGTGAGGCTGCTGTGCAATTGCCGTGAGGCTGCTGTGCAATTGCCGTGAGTCTGCTGTGCAATTGCCGTGAGGCTGCTGTGGAATTGCCGTGAGGCTGCTGTGGAATTGCCGTGAGGCTGCTGTGGAATTGCCGTGAGTCTGCTGTGCAATTGCCGTGAGTCTGCTGTGCAATTGCCGTGAGTCTGCTGTGCAATTGCCGTGAGGCTGCTGTGCAATTGCCGTGAGGCTGCTGTGCAATTAACGTGAGTCTGCTGTGGAATTAACGTGAGTCTGCTGTGGAATTGCAGTGAGTCTGCTGTGGAATTGCCGTGAGTCTGCTGTGGAATTGCCGTGAGTCTGCTGTGGAATTGCCGTGAGTCTGCTGTGGAATTGCCGTGAGTCTGCTGTGGAATTGCCGTGAGTCTGCTGTGGAATTGCCGTGAGTCTGCTGTGGAATTGCCGTGAGTCTGCTGTGTAATTGCCGTGAGGCTGCTGTGTAATTGCCGTGAGGCTGCTGTGTAATTGCTGTGAGGCTGCTGTGTAATTGCCGTGAGGCTGCTGTGTAATTGCCGTGAGGCTGCTGTGTAATTGCCGTGAGGCTGATGTGTAATTGCCGTGAGGCTGCTGTGGAATTGCCGTGAGGCTGCTGTGGTATTGCCGTGAGTCTGCTGTGGTATTGCCGTGAGTCTGCTGTGGTATTGCCGTGAGTCTGCTGTGGTATTGCCGTGAGTCTGCTGTGGTATTGCCGTGAGTCTGCTGTGGTATTGCCGTGAGTCTGCTGTGGTATTGCCGTGAGTCTGCTGTGGTATTGCCGTGAGTCTGCTGTGGTATTGCCGTGAGTCTGCTGTGGAATTGCCGTGAGTCTGCTGTGGAATTGCCGTGAGTCTGCTGTGGAATTGCCGTGAGTCTGCTGTGCAATTGCCGTGAGTCTGCTGTGGAATTGCCGTGAGTCTGCTGTGGAATTGCCGTGAGTCTGCTGTGCAATTGCCGTGAGGATGCTGTGCAATTGCCGTGAGGCTGCTGTGCAATTGCCGTGAGGCTGCTGTGGAATTGCCGTGAGGCTGCTGTGCAATTGCCGTGAGTCTGCTGTGCAATTGCCGTGAGTCTGCTGTGCAATTGCCGTGAGGCTGCTGTGGAATTGCCGTGAGTCTGCTGTGGAATTGCCGTGAGTCTGCTGTGGAATTGCCGTGAGTCTGCTGTGCAATTGCCGTGAGTCTGCTGTGCAATTGCCGTGAGGCTGCTGTGCAATTGCCGTGAGGCTGCTGTGCAATTGCCGTGAGTCTGCTGTGGAATTGCAGTGAGTCTGCTGTGCAATTAACGTGAGTCTGCTGTGGAATTGCAGTGAGTCTGCTGTGGAATTGCCGTGAGGCTGCTGTGTAATTGCCGTGAGGCTGCTGTGTAATTGCCGTGAGGCTGCTGTGTAATTGCCGTGAGGCTGCTGTGTAATTGCCGTGAGGCTGCTGTGTAATTGCCGTGAGGCTGCTGTGGAATTGCCGTGAGGCTGCTGTGGAATTGCCGTGAGGCTGCTGTGGAATTGCCGTGAGGCTGCTGTGGAATTGCCGTGAGGCTGCTGTGGAATTGCCGTGAGGCTGCTGTGGAATTGCTGTGAGGGCGAGGCTGCTGTGCAACTGCCGTGAGGCTGCTGTGCAACTGCCGTGAGGCTGCTGTGGAATTGCCGTGATATAGGAGTATCGAGGATGAATATCACAGGTTTATTAATGAATAAGAGCTCTTTAACTTTATTAATAAATGTGCGCAAGTCCACCCGTGAATTAAAATATTCCCAGGGTGATGTTGCGCATCTAGTATATTGGTTATATCTCAATAATTTATAATTATTATTAAAATCATCTTACATGACGTTAATCTGCAGTAAATTATGCGTATCCAACGTAAATTGCAATCAAATTGGAGCATAATTATCAACACTACAGCAAAGTTCGCGGAGATTCGATTCTAGTCCAAAATAATTATTTTGCCATAAAAAACATAGGTCTCTGTTTGAACACTTAGTATCTATACTCAATCTCTTACGATTTTCGTGAAATTTATGCACTAGGGGGTTTAAGAGCTGCTCTTTCCAATGGTGTTGTCAGATTTGAAATATTTTCACGCATTAACCGTCAATTACCGATGCGCAACTTCACCCGGAATGTTTAAGTGCGCAAAGCCACCCGGTCTGACGCTACCAAGTGAATATTCATCCAGTGAACTTAAATGGTTAAATAGAAAACAGATCTTACAATAAGAGAAAAAGATAATTTCCCATAAGCTCCGATTCAGCCCGTTTTGTCTCCGATTCGGTTCGTTTTGGTGGGTGTTCCTATTCGTAAGAACACCGAAACGGACCGAATCGTAGACAAATATAGAAATAAGAGTATTCTTATCAGTCCTATTTACAGTGATATCAAGTATTCACGATAAATCAGGTAGTCACGATGTATCAGGTATTATGGTATAGTTACGTTGTATCAGGTATGTTACGATGTATCAGGTAGTTACGATGTATTGGGTAGTCACGATGTATCAGGTATAGTTACGATGTATTACATAGGTAGTTACAAAATATCAGGTAGTTACGATGTATCAGGTATAGTTACGATGTATTACATAGGTAGTTACAAAATATCAGGTAGTTACGATGTATCAGGTATAGTTACGATGTATCAGGTAGTTACTATGTATCAGGTAGTAACAATGCATCGATCAGGTATAGTCACGATGTATCAGGTAGTTACGATGTATCAGTTAGTCACGATGTATCAGGTAGTTTCGATGTATCAGGTAGTTACGATGTATCAGGTAGTCACGATGTATTAGGTAGTTACGATGTATCAGTTAGTCACGATGTATCAGGTAGTTTCGATGTATCAGGTAGTTACGATGTATCAGGTAGTCACGATGTATTAGGTAGTCACGATGTATCAGGTAGTCTCGATGTATCAGGTAGTCACGATGTCTCAGGTATAGTTACGATGTACCAGCTAGTAGTTACAATGTATCAGGTAGTTACGATGTATCAGGTATAGTTTCGATGTATCAGGTAGTCACGATGTATCAGGTATAGTTACGATGTATCAGGTATAGTTAAGATGTATCAGGTATAGTTACGATGTATCAGGTAGTTACGATGTATCAGGTATAGTTACGATGTATTACATAGATAGTCATGATGTATCAGGTAGTCACGATGAATCAGGTATAGTTACGATGTATCAGGTATAGTTATGATGTATCAGGTAGTTACGATGTATCAGGTAGTCACGATGTATCAGGTATAGTTACGATGTATTACATAGGTAGTCACGATGTATCAGGTATAGTTACGATGTATTACATAGGTAGTTACAATGTATCAGGTAGTCACGATGTATCAGGTATAGTTACAATGTATCAGGTAGTTACGATGTATCAGGTATAGTTACGATGTATTACATAGGTAGTTACAATGTATCAGGTAGTAACGATGTATCAGGTAGTCACGATGTATCAGGTTTAGTTACGATGTACCAGCTAGTAGTTACAATGTATCAGGTAGTTACGATGTATCAGGTATAGTTTCGATGTATCAGGTAGTCACGATGTATCAGGTATAGTTACGATGTATCAGGTATAGTTAGGATGTATCAGGTATAGTTACGATGTATCAGGTAGTTACGATGTATCAGATATAGTTACGATGTATTACATAGATAGTCACGATGTATCAGGTTTAGTTTCGATGTATCAGGTATAGTTACGATGTATCAGGTAGTTACGATGTATCAGGTAGTCACGATGTATCAGGTATAGTTACGATGTATTACATAGGTAGTCACGATGTATCAGGTATAGTTACGATGTATTACATAGGTAGTTACAATGTATCAGGTAGTCACGATGTATCAGGTATAGTTACAATGTATCAGGTAGTTACGATGTATCAGGTAGTCACGATGTATCAGGTATAGTTACGATGTATTACATAGGTAGTTACAATGTATCAGGTAGTCACGATGTATCAGGTATAGTTACGATGTATTACATAGGTAGTTACAATGTATCAGGTAGTCACGATGTATCAGGTAGTCACGATGTATCAGGTATAGTTACGATGTATTACATAGGTAGTTACAATGTATCAGGTAGTCACGATGTATCAGGTATAGTTACGATGTATTACATAGGTAGTTACAATGTATCAGGTAGTAACGATGTATCAGGTATAGTTATGATGTATCAGGTATAGTTACGATGTATCAGGTATAGTTACGATATATCTGGTAGTTACGATATATCAGGTAGTTACGATATATCAGGTAGTTACGATATATCAGGTAGTTACGATATATCAGGTAGTTAAGATGTATTATGAAACATTGTTAGTGGTGTTTCTTTCACGGTAACTACAATAGTCATCAATAGTAGTATCCAGTTTAGGTAATTAGACGCAATTTTGGTTCAGAAATTAGTATTTTATAGCAGAATATTTTTAACAGTGACCACCTAAATTGCATACATAATAATATGCAAGTATACAATATAGTTACTATTAAAAAATGATAGAACAAAATGACTAGATATTGTTTCTTTTTCGTGTTACGTTCAATTATTTAAACGTTAAAACGTTTGTATTATTGGACTGTTATTCTCCACTTGTACAAATATAATAATAATTATTATAATCAATAATTACATAATAATTAATAATAATAATTATTTATCTCCTTAATTCTTACGTATCAACACGTATATTTTTGTCACTAACCTGTTATTTCAGTTCTAAATTTTAAATACTCATAACTCATCAATTAATGCAAAATATTAAAGGAGGTAAACAACTTAATGATTCAGTCAACCCATGCAGCATAACTAATTTTATAACTGTACAGCGCTATTATATATATATATGATTCTAGGGGAGTTGCCACGGGATGAATTGCCACGGGATGAATTGCCACTGGGTGGATTGCCGCTGGGAGAACTGCCCATTTGAGGGAATTGGCAATGGGTGAATTGCCCATGTGGGAGAATTGACACTGGGTGAATTGTCACCGGGGGAACTGCCCATGAGGGGGAATTGCCCATGGGTGAATTGTACGTGCCGAAGATACCTAAAACTGTTAAACCCTTGAAAATGTACAGTGATAAAGTTCCTTTCAATATGTACCTATTCGTGCTATTTCTATCCATCATTTTCGGTTGTGAAGCACCCCTCTCTCCTCTCATATTGGTACACCGACAATTGGGTCCAGGAAAATTCAGCCCGACGACAATTGGGCCTAAGACAATTTGGCCCGACGACAATTGGGCCCCCGACAATTGAACCCAGAAAAAATGGACAGAAGACACAATAAAGAAGTGTTATCTTTTTTATTACTAGGGAAGTGACAATATTATCTTTGAAATATACTTTATAGTCTCTAAAATTATGTTCATAATTTTTTCAATTCGATTGATATACTTCATAAGGTATATATTAGTATGCTGCCCCTTAAATCACATTTGGATGCTAATCTCTTGTTTCGGTGTAATGAAAATCTTTGAAGGAATTAAATAAGTCGTATTAACTTGAATCATGTCATGTGGATTCATTTTTTCGTGACATTGAACTAAGAAAAATTTAACAGTAAATGGGATAAAATGAAATTTTGAGCATACATTTTGAAATACTGATTTTTAAAACTCCTCTATATTGAACACTGAACAGTGAACAGGTTTCAACAAATTCACACTAACTTTAATTCGACTTGTATCTTCCAGTAATTGCAGCAGGTCTTTTGTTCTTTATCTAAAATAGCTACATTCTTATTTTCTATTGGCTACAACCTAATTTATTCACTTTACAGGAGTTCACTATATAGACTCATATATAGAGGTACTGTAACTCTGAAATTTGTTTCTTAAATGACCCATCTCAGAACAGAAAAGAATATGTTCTATTACAAAAAAATAATTTTTCATAACGAGAATATTTTTTTCATATAAAGAATATTCTCTATTTTAATTATGCTCTAGACTATATATTTTATACAAAACGCATAATATCGCATCCCTAGTTATTACAGTAGTGATAACTAGACTCTGAAAAAATGGATAAATAATATAATTGTCTTGGGGCCCAGTTGTCGTGGGCCCAATTGTCGTGATGCCCAATTGTCCTGGGCCTAATTGTCGGCGAGCTCAATTGGCGGTCTACGCCAATAGTAGGGGGAGAGAAGGGTATACATGAACTCACGGGGCAATTGTGTGTTTTGCTCATCTCTTGTACGTAGTGATGCAGTCAGTGAGAGTTGTTCATCCAGTGGCAATTCACCTACATGAGCAGTTCACCCAGTGGCAATTCACCTACATGAGCAGTTCACCCAGTGGCAATTCACCCACATGAGCAGTTCACCCAGTGGCAATTCACCCACATGGGCAGTTCACCCAGTAGCAATTCACCGCACACCTATATATATATATATATTTACACCATGGCTAATAATGAAATAGCAAAAAATAATACGAGATATTTTCCATTAACACTTTAAAATACAAAATAAAGTAATTCATGGACGAAATGTCCTAGACCCTCTTACAACATCTTACGTAAGTAATAAACACACTCTGTAATATTGTACTACTGAGAGAAAATAACCAATAATATTGGTAAGTGTCAGTGTTTATATCTGTTTCACTGTAACTCTCTGTGTCACTGTAACTCTCTGTTTCACTGTAACTCTTTGTGTCACTGTAACTCTCTGTGTCACTGTAATTCTCTGTGTCACTGTAACTCTCTGTGTCACTGTAACTCTCTGTGTCACTGTAACTCTCTGTGTCACTGTAACTCTCTGTGTCACTGTAACTCTCTGTGTCACTGTAACTCTCTGAGCCACTTTAACTCTTTGTATCACTGTAACTCTCTGAGTCACTGTAACTCTGAGTCACTGTAACTCTCTGTGTCACTGTAACTCTCTGTGTCACTGTAACTCTCTGTGTCACTGTAACTCTCTGTGTCACTGTAACTCTCTGTGTCACTGTAACTCTCTGTGTCACTGTAACTCTCTGTGTCACTGTAACTCTCTGTGTCACTGTTACTTCTTGCCTGATATATCGAAACTACCTGACACATCGTAACTATACCTGATACATCGAAAATACCTGATACATCGTAACTACCTGATACATTGTAACTATAGCTGATAGATCGTTACTACCTGATACATCGAAACTATACCTGATCGATACATCGTTACTACCTGATACATCGTTACTACCTGATACATCGTTACTACCTGATACATCGTTACTACCTGATACATCGTTACTACCTGATACATCGTTACTACCTGATACATCATTACTACCTGATACATCATTACTACCTGATACATAGTAACTACCTGATACATAGTAACTACCTGATACATAGTAACTACCTGATACATCGTAACTACCTGATATTTTGTAACTACCTATGTAATACATCGTAACTATACCTGATACATCGTGACTACCTGATACATCGTAACATACCTGATACATCGTAACATACCTGATACATCGTAACATACCTGATACATCGTAACTATACCTGATACATCGTAACTACCTGATATTTTGTAACTACCTATGTAATACATCGTAACTATACCTGATACATCGTGACTACCCAATACATCGTAACTACCTGATACATCGTAACATACCTGATACATCGTAACTATACCATAATACCTGATACATCGTGACTACCTGATTTATCGTGAATACTTGATATCACTGTAAATAGGACTGATAAGAATACTCTTATTTCTATATTTGTCTATGATTCGGTCCGTTTCGGTGTTCTTACGAATAGGAACACCCACCGAAACGAACCGAATCGGAGACAAAACGGGCTGAATCGGAGCTTATGGGAAATTATCTTTTTCTTTTATTGTAAGATCTGTTTTCTATTTAACCATTTAAGTTCACTGGATGAATATTCACTTGGTATTTGCCTATGAGATCATTTAATATGATGGTAATCTAGCTACCTAGTTAGTTTGTTTTACTGCTCTCTTTATGATTGTTTTAATAACCTGACAGGAGGGTGGGGGTGTTGCTTACCCCCCATATACACATATCAGTAGCAATATTTCGAAAATAATCTCCCACAAGCTCCGTATTGCCTCCGTTTCGGTGTTCATATGAACCGATCTCAGAGGGAGTTCTACAATTAATTCCTATGTTAGGTACCATTAATTTGGCTGAGTCAGCTTCAGTTTGCATAGCATGTACTATCAGACAGTATCAGTCTCTGGATATTTAATTTTTGGGGTAATTTCTCTCCAAAGATTTTTAAATTTCTCTCCAAAATGGCCAAAAATCTTAAAATACTCTAATAATTACATGTAAACATTGGAATAAATTAGAAATAATTTTGGAGAGAGCTGAAGAGTGAAGACCAGATTGTATTTGATGGTAAATTCCAATGATATCTCTGGAGATATTCAATTTCTCAAATTAAAAAAATTCCTGCAATGTCTGAGGATATTTAGCTATTAATTCCTATATTACCATTAATTTTTGGAGGAGAAACTGGAAAAATGCTGGACACTGGAGGACTAGACAAATTAATGAAAAATGTTGGCAGCTATTTCTCAGATTTGTGAAAAAGTCAGAACTGTCAGACTGTCAGAGGAGTTCAGTGCACCAAATAGGTACGGGTACCTACAAACTGGGCTGGAGAGACAAATGGTGAGTTTATGAGACATACTATTTTACTTGGCCAGTCTGTATTTGGTGCACAGAATTCCACTGACTTTTTGAAAAAGCTGAAAAAATCCACCATAAATTTCCAGTAATTTGGCTGATCCACCAACATTTTCCCAATTTATCCACCGAAAATTAATGGTAACATAGGAATAAATAGCTAAAAATCCACCGACTTTGTCAGAATATTTTTTTCAAAAGGAAAAAATTCCACCAACACCAGACTGTATTTCATGGTGAATTCCACCGACTTGTCGGTGGAATTTTTTTTCATTGAAAATAATATTCTGACAAAGTCGGTGGATATTTAGCCAGTCTGCAGAATGTGTCTCTTCTCCCGCAGAGATTTTAATTTGAGAGACAGTTACTCTCTGACTCTCAGCAGCAGATTCAGAATCTCCCGCAGCAAAATTAATGGTAACATAGGAATTAATTAATGATCTCCCGCAGAGATCTCAAAAGTCTAAATTTCAATCAAAAACTCCTGCAGAGAGTCTTGGAAAAATGTTCCATATTCTGCAGACTGGATATTTAGCTATTTATTCCTATGTAACCATTAATTTTCGGTGGAAAAATGGGCAAAATGTTGGTGGATCAGCCAAATTGCTGGAAATTTATGGTGGATTTTCTCAGCTTTTTCAAAAAGTCAGTGGAATTTTGTGCACCAAATACAGACTGGCACCGACATGTTGGTGGAATTTAGTTTAGTCAATTTACCATGAAATACAGACTGGTTACTTGGCATGCATCTTTTGTAGACTGAAGTCAGCTGAGGGAGATTTTGAATCTGCTGCAGCCTAGTTTCAGAGAATGTTCATTGAGTCGCCAATAGGTAAATCTTTTTTTTTTCAAGATAAGTCAACAAAAATTAGTAATGCAGTCGCCAGTTGTCAAAATTTAATTCCAATTTAAAATTTTGAAAGTCGACAGTCGTATATATGCCACTCTGAAAAGTACAGCAGGATTTCTGGATTAATCCTGTGCCCAAATATTTCATTCCTATGGTCCTATGTTATTTGCTGCGCCCAAATTCCAATTTCTGTAAAAAAAATCCTGGGTCTGACCGTCTGAGTAGACCTTCTTTTCAGACTGGTATATAGCTATGGACAATACCTATATTATTATATCCCAGTCTGCAAAAGTTGCATGAAGTTGTGAAGTTTATCCGGCAACTCTTTAGGCCTTGAAATTAGTCTCTTGAATTATCCAGCGACAATTTTCTAATTAATTCCTATGTTTACATGTAATTTGTGGAGAGAATTTAGAGATTTTTGGCCATTTTGGAGAAAAATTTGAAAATCTTTGGAGACAAATTGCCCTAAAAATTAAATATCTAGATCATGTTAGAGTATGTCAGTTAAAGGCAATTAATTGGCTTAGATTTGAAAAGGTCAAATTTCTAATATCTCTAATTCCATGTTTCAGAGGCTGGAAAATTGTAAGCCAATTTTTGAGCCAAAATTTCTAAAAAAAATTGAGCAAAGCCAATTTGGCTCATTTTTTGACATTTCCAAGCCAAAATTAACATGGGAACATAGGAATTAATTCAAAATTTAAAGCCAAGTAGACATATCTGAGATTTGACCATTTCAAATTTAAGCCAAATAATTGGCTTTATCTGACATACTCTTATACATGGCTCTAATTGGCTTTAAATTTTGAATTATTTCCTGTGTTCCTCCCATGTTAATTTTGGCTTGAAATCTTCAAAAAATGAGCCAAATTGGCTTGGCTCAGATTTTTAGAGAAATTTTGGCTCAATAATTGGCTTACAATTTTCCAGCCTCTGAAACATGGTATCTGGAGACTAATTGTGCATACTTTGGCAGACTGGATTATACTTACATAATTATCAAAAGTAAAGGTACATTAATATATAATTGTGAGCGTATCAGCCAATCAGAGAGAGGTATACAACTGATACCAGCCAATCACAGAGAGCCTGAGAGAGGCATACTTTCTTTTAGGGATGGGACGATACCAAATATTTTGCCGATACCGATATTTCTCAACAAGTGCCAATACCAATACCTGCCTGATACCGATACTTTGAAAAAAATGCCGATTCTTGCCGATACCGATACTTGCAGTTTTTTTAAGTTTATATTTATAAAACTCATTGATACTTGAGGAGTTATTAAGTATCAATTATTCTTGTAAGTTTAATGAAGTTCTAACTCAAAACTAACACAGTTATGCTCTTTAAGTGTAGTATAACAAAGTGATTTACATATTTCACATTAATTAAAAAATTTGAAATATATAGATATTAAATAAATAACTTTTCTGATGTGTGTTATCCTGTGGTACTTGTAATAAATAGGTGCGAAAATTGTCAACAGTAGCTGAATAATTCTTATCTTGAAATTATAGTCAGACTCAAAAACCTATTGGTAGATTCCGTATATACTTTAAAATTTTTATTAATAATGTCATGCAAGTCATACTTATACTTAGAACTCTAGTAGGTTGATGGTCAATTATTAGAGCAGTACTTATAATGATTTTTTAAATTATTTATTTCATTTATGACTATAGAATAATAGAAATTTAATGAAAAAAATTTATCAAATGAATAAAATTTAAATAATCATACAAGTATCGGCTAAGTATCGGCCGATACTTTTCATTATATGTCGATACCGATATCATTGCCGATACTCCACAGAAATGCCGATACCGATGCCGATACTTTGTCCCATCCCTACTTTCTTTCATAGTTATTCATTTTTTTTTTCAATAATTAGTCGGAGAGCATCAAATTAAAAAGACAATTAGTGACAACATCATTCATATCAAAAGATTGCGATCTTTCACAGAAAACTGATATATAATTATACATCGCCCCAGTCTGTATTTGGTGCAAAAAATTTCACTGTCATTTTGAAAAATCTGAAAGAATCCACCATAAATTTCCAGTAATTTGGCTATCCCACCAACATTTTACCCATTTTTCCACCGAAAATTAATGGTAACATAGGAATAAATAGCTAGAAATCCACTGACATTGCCAGAATTAGAATATTATTTTCAATGGGAAAAAATCCCACCGACAAGTCAGTGGAATTTACCATGAAATACAGTCTGGTGTAACATCGCGGCGTGCGCCATATCAAAACAAAATGGCGGCTTGTTTACATTTCAACAAAAATGGGCGGTTCCGCCGTTTATGATTCTGAGTCACCAATTTTAATTTTAAATCTAATTTAAGTGCTCATAGTCGTCTATATATGGGAAAGATACTTATTTTCTCAAATTTTAAGTCTACAATTAATCGGCGACTTGGTACATAGTACATACTCTTAAACTAGGTGCTACAGACTCCAGTTTGTATTTGGTGCACAGAACTCCTCTGACTTTTTCAAAAATCTGAGAAATAGCTGCCAACATTTCTCATCAATTTGTCCAGTCCTCCAACATTTTTCAAGTTTCCCCTCCCAAAATTAATGGTAATATAGGAATTAAAAGCTAAATATCCTCTGACATATCATTGGAATTTACCACCAAATACAATCTGGCCAGTCTGCAGAATATGGGACATTTTTAACTTATTTTGTGCAAACAATCCTTAATTTTCTCCTATATTTACATTAAATTTACTGATAACAGAAGCCAAAATAGAGGATTTTTTGGAGAACAGTTTACCAGTTCCTGCAGTCTGGCAATCTGGGTGCTGCTGAGCCAGTGATCATATATTATATATGAATAATATGATCAACTCATTTTAATTTTTTTCAATGACAATTGTGTAATAACTTTAAATATCTCATAGGTATAGGTACTAATAGGAGAGTAATAGGTATATGTGGTATCAGTCTGTATTTGGTGCAAAAAATCCCATTGAC
This sequence comes from Caprella mutica, assembly GCA_947561585.1. Lineage (NCBI taxonomy): Eukaryota > Metazoa > Arthropoda > Malacostraca > Amphipoda > Caprellidae > Caprella > Caprella mutica. The sequence continues at coordinate 16,886 of CANNZV010006270.1, forward strand.
TTTTTCAAAAAGCTGAAAAAATCCAACAATTTCCAGTAATTTTGCTGATCCACCAATATTTTCCCAATTTATCCACCGAAAATTAATGGTAACATAGGAATAAATAGCTGAAAATCCACCGACTTTGTCAGAATATTATTTTCAAAGAGGGAAAAATTCCACCAACATGTCGGTGGAATTTACCTAGTCTGCAGAATATGGAACATTTTTCAAAGACTCTGCGGGAGTTTATGATTGAATTTTAAAAATTGGAGATCTCTGCGGCAAGTCTGGAATTAATTCCTACGTTACCATTAATTTAGCTGCGGGAGATTTTGAATTAATTCCTATGTTACCATTAATTTAGCTGCGGTCGGCGGGAGATTCTGAATCTGCTACTGAGAGTCGGGAAGTAACAGTTTCTCAAATTAAAATATCTGCAGGAGAAGAGACACATTCTGCAGACTGGGAATTTACCATGAAATACAGACTGGATGTGGTATAGCCAGTCTGCAGAATGTGTCTCTTCTCCTGCAGAGATTTTAATTTGAGAGACAGTTACTCTCTGACTCTCAGTACTTGGTAGCAGATTCAAAATCTTCTGTAGCTAAATTAATGTTAACATAGGAATTAATTCAAAACCTCCAGCAGCTAAATTAATGGTAACATAGGAATTAATTCAAGATCTCCCGCAGAAATCTCCAATTTCTAAAAATTCAATCAAAAACTCCTGCTGAGAGTCTTGGAAAAATGTTCCATATTCTGCAGACTGGTGGTATAGGATATGATAAAGATATTCCATAAGGTCCAGTCTGAAAAGTACAGCAAGATTTGTGGATTAATCCTGTGCCCAAGCCCTATTTAATTCCTACGCTCCCATGTTATTTGCTGCGCCCAAACCCCAATTTCTGTAAATAATCCTGTCTGAGGAGACCTTCTTTTCATACTGGCATAGGGTGAGATGCACTCACATGCATTGGCATTTTGGAGCTGCTACACATCAAGTGAATCAGAAAAAAATACACTCTACACTGCCAATTTTTATGTACTGTTACACACTGCAAATTCAAGTCCACCCCACTCTATCCCTGAACCCTGTACCATTTATAACAAATTGTGAGGTATCACATGATAGCCCTGAATACTGTGGTTGGTTTGATGTATGTGTCTGACTTGTTAACAACATACACTGAGTGCTGTGACGTTTTCTTTAGTACGAATTTAAGTGATCATATATGATCACTTGCCTGGTAAAGGGTTAATAATACCTATCTATAGACTGCATTATATTGACAATGGATTTGAATCAATGGCAACCCTGTTCTCAATTCCAATCAATTGTATTCTCTATTTCTAACATTGCAGATATGTAACCAACTTTTTAAATCCAATTTATCATCATTCCATTGGTGTATTTTTGACAGTATGCCTCTTGCTTCCTCTCAAGATCAAGATGCCAGGTTTGCTGTGTTTCTCAACCCTATCAGAGACCTCACCAAGAACTGGGAGGTGGACATTGCTAAGGTAATTAATGTTAAAACACTCAATAGCTATGGTAAGTTCTGAGTTGTGGAACAGTTCAACATTTTCTGATGTGTAAAAATAGATAATAATAGTAATTATTTTAATTGTTACCTATGATACCTGCAGGTATCATGGAGTTAGTTATCTTAAATTTTCAGAATATTTTCAGATATAATAATTAATTGGTATTCATGATACCTGCAGGTATTATGGAATCTGGATACATATTTAATTAGTAGCTGATATATATTATATACAGAATGGGCCACAAAAATGTTTCCACTTTTTCAAATAGCTGTAAATCGTTAGCCAATGGACGAAAAAACTGTATCGTGGTCTCTTTTTCACCGCCTCTTAATGTACTATCAACAGGTAAAAACAATTTTGAACTGATGGACTTAGTTTAAGAACAGGTAAGCAAAGAGTGAGGATGATTATTTCTGTCATTGCGCGAAGGTTATTCTTAGAGCTAACTCTGTTATCTTACTTACTAAAAGGCAGTGAATAAAAGGGATAAAAATATAATGGTAGACAATATAATACAGGGTACTTGCAATTCTTCTTTGGAAACTGTTTGGAAATAGAACAACTTCAGTGACATTTTGATCTCATTGAAGTTTTTTACTATGAATATTTGATCTTCGCTTGTTCATTGCATGGTTAAGGCCCGCTTCACACTTGCATATTAAACACTGCGGAAAAAAGCTCTTCTTATAATGTTTTTACACTTGTGTTTTTTTTTTCGCTGATAGAAAAAAAACACATTAAATTTTTACTTCGACGATAAAAAAACGCAAGTGTGAACTCATTTTAAGAAGAGCTTTTTTTT
>CANNZV010006271.1:0-19234 GCA_947561585.1 Caprella mutica
AAACAGTTTCAGGTATCATACACACAGAGAAAGGATTAGTTGAATCAAATCATATTTGATTTGTTTTGACTAAATTTTATGGTTTATCTGTGCGCCTACCTACGTGGTGAGTTGCAGGTACTATTTAATATGAGTTAAATTGACGTTGGTTAAAACAACACATATGTGAGTTGATTATTTTTAATTCCCGATGGTCACAACAACTACCTGTGATAGTCAAAACTGCTCGTGATGGTTGAACCAATTATATGTAATGGTTAAAACAACTACAGAACAAGGTTACATCAACTACTTGTGTATGTTTCTCCAATCACTCCTATGTGTTATACCAACTACTTGTGTAGGTTATACCAACTACTTGTGTAGGTTATACCAACTACTCGTATAAGTTATACCAACTACTCGTGTAGGTTACATTAACTACTCGTATAGGTGATATCAACTACTCATGTAGGTTATATCAACTACTCGGTTAGGTTATATCAACTACTCGTGTAGGTTATACCCACTGCTTGTGTAGGTCATACCAACTACTCGTGTAGGTTATACTAACTACTCGTGTAGGTTATACCAACTACTCGTGTAGGTTATACCAACTACTCGTGTAGGTTATATTAACTACTCGGTTAGGTTATATCATTTCGTGTTGGTTATATCAACTACTAGTAAACTAAGTAAATGTATATCAACTATTATAGTGTAGGTTGAAATATCGGTCTGGTTAGCAGTAGCCAGACTTTTTACAAGACTTTTTCAGTCACTATCAATTAGATTAAACTATTTATTTTCTAGGACCAAATCTAACATGTTCACATTTATTTTCTACTTTTGCTTCTGTGATATGCATACTATTTTAATTTAAAAAAATAATTGATCACCTAGACCTATCCTTGCTTTTTGAAATGTTTTCGATCCTATGAATTGATATATGGTTATCAGTTGTAAATTAATAGATTAGATTGAATAAGTAATCTCATCAGGTCAGTTTATAAATAAGTAGTTAGATGACATAAATAACTTTACGTAGTGATAAATAGGTAGGCTAGATCAATTAATTAACCAGGCTAGATTACAAAAGTTGATAAATCTTTGATATGCTGCAATTGTAGTATAACTTAATGAAAAATAAATTAATGATAAAGCCTTTATCTTCTAAACCATATTTTAGTGCAATTCATCTTACTCATAGGCACTGATATTGAAATATGCTAATAGAATTACCAAGGTCAAATTGAAAACGAAATATAAACATTTAAGTTTTAGATTTATTATTTAGAAATTTAATTTGAATTCTCGTCACTTTCTTTCACGACTATAGGTTGCCAATTCCTGAAATAAGAGATTCGTATATTAATATATATTGAATAGAAATTCACAGTATCGTTCATATACATTATCAATAATATCACCTACTCTTTTTCCTTTTGTGATGAGATAGCGACAGCTTCAATATTCTTTTCATGTCTGGAATCCCTAAAAGCATATGAAAAAGTAAGAGCTAATCATATTGCAAATACATATTTAGAAATCATCTAATATTTTCAAATACTTACTTTGACCTAGCATAATTGTTCCTGAACCATTCAAAGGAATTGAAGAGGACTCCGATAGTTGATGACGTTGATCTACTTCATCAATTCTTCATCAAGATCTGAAAGTAGATTCAGAAAATATAGAAAACCATATATTAATAAAGAAATGAAACGAATTATTAACTGAGAATTCTTTCATATAGGTAAATTATTTATATAAAATGTTAAACTAATTATAAATCTTCAGATGCAGTATAAATTTAGCTCTAATAAATGCAATGGATTTTTCTAGCTAATTTTGTTCATTATAAACTCATAATGTAGACTTTAATTAAATACCAAGAAAGTATAATATATCAAAAGGCTCACCTCTGGTTGGAGTTCTCCCTGCTAAATCCCTGGACGGTGTTCTCCTCCGACTACCTCCCTGGATGGAGTTCTCCCAGTCATAGAAAACTAGGGTCAAGTAGGTAAATTACGGCACTTTAACTAACTGCGGTCTCTTATCTCAGAAACGTTAATAACCATCATGACTTCAAGGCACTCGTGAAATGAATAGAACCTATCATAAATTGAGCTTAAATTATGATGTTCAACAATTCAGTATATAGCTAAACTAATTTCAGAATGATTTTGAGACTCTCTTAATAGGGTCACAATTAGAAATTAAAGAACCGAATAAGGCTGTGTAACCCTACCTATAGGTACACCAACTAGTTTTAAAATATATAGATTATCAGACCACTTTACTGAAGATACTAGGATAAGTTCCGAAATATCGGATGGCTCCACATTTTCGGTCGCGTAAGAAAAACTATGTTAAATTAACTTTTATTTTAATTAGCTATTAGGTAGCTATATACTATATTTCATACGTGTCCGAAAATTTGAAATCGCCTGATAATTTGGAACTTATCCTATTCTGAGGACAGCGCAGTAACTGCCTAGCCTATGTAGAAGGGGTGTAGGTCATAAGCCCCCCCGGTCATGAACCCCCCAGGTCATGAACCCCCCCGGTCATGAGCCCCCCTAGGTCATAAGCCCCCCCGGTCAAGAGCCCCCCCCGGTCATGAGCCCTTCCGGTCATGATCCCCCCTGTTTTTAAATCCTTATTTACCTATACTATTTAATCCTTATTGACACTTTTGTAGTTCATTACTGAATAGACATAAAATATATGTATATCGGGGGGCATGCCGCCCCCGAACCCCCCTGCCAGTTCATTAAACAATCATGATGTGTTCAGTACAACAAACTAGCGGATACAACAAACTACATTAGTAACTCTCAGTTATTTCTATCTAAGTAATTCTTCATTTGTTTAACTAGGTAAATAAGGATTAAAAAAAACAGGGAGGGGGGCTCGTGACCGGGGGGGCTCGTGACCGGGGGGGCTCATGACCTAGGGGGGCTCATGACCGGGGGGTCATGACCGGGAGGGCTCTTGACCGGGGGGGCTCATGACCGGGAGGGCTCTTGACCGGGGGGGCTCTTGACCGTACCCCATGTAGAAGGTATTGACACTGAAAAAAAACAGCTAGGTAGGTATGATGCTTAAATAAGTTAACATATAATAATTTAGGAAAACTAGTATGGATATCAGTTTACAAACTGGAAGGCAGTAATCAAAATTTATTATTATTAAAAGTTATATACTGATAATCAGCTCTTCAAATAACTACCTATATAAAGCCACCAAACTATCAATCACCAATATTTTAGAAAATTTAGGCAGATATTTATCAATTTATTAATGGAAATAATTAATAATCGATCGGCAGCGATAATAATATTTAATGCATATAACGCTATTGTTTGCACTTAAACTAAAATGGTATTGAGGAGCGTTCACATTGAACACGTAACACACTTAAAACAAGATTTGAACTGAAAAGTGTTATGCGAATAAATTAGCTTTGAGGAAAGCATAAGTTGCCACTTACTCATTTGATTGAACTCACACATAAACTTAAAAAAAAAGTAGCACTAACTCTCATAGTAAGTTAATTTATACCCCAGATAAATAAGATTAACAGTCTTTGTGGGTTACATTATCACACTATGTCATAGTTGTTTTAACTCACACCTAAACTTACAAAAAAGTAGCGCCAACTCTCATAGTAAGTTAATTCATACACTGCAGAATACACTGGATTAACAGTCTTTGTGGGTTACTATAACACACTATGTCATAGTTGATTTAACTCGCACCTAAACTGAAAAAAGTAGCGTCAACTCTCATAGTAAGTTAATTCATACACCAGATACATTGAATTGACAATCTTTGTGAGTTACTTCAACACATTATATCCTAGTTGTTTTAACATATGTTCAAACTCCCAAACTGTAACTCCAACTCTCATAGTAAGTTGATTCAATCCATAAAATGATTTGAATTAACTATGTTTGGTGACACACACGTCATAGTTGTTTTGACACGCATGAAAACATGAATATAGTCAAACCAACTCACGTAATAAATTGATTCAAAGCATAAATTGTTGACCCATTAAATATGAGTAAACTTTTTTCTCTGTGTAGGTACCAATGGAAACAGTTTCAGGTTTCATAGATACCAATGGAAACAGTTTCAGGTATCATGGATACCAATGGAAACAGTTTCAGGTATCATAGATACCAATGGAAACAGTTTCAGGTATCATAGATACCAATGGAAACAGTTTCAGGTATCATGGATACCAATGGAAACAGTTTCAGGTATCATAGATACCAATGGAAACAGTTTCAGGTATCATGGATACCAATGGAAACAGTTTCAGGTATCATGGGTACCAATGGAAACAGTTTCAGGTATCATGGATACCAATGGAAACAGTTTCAGGTATCATAGGTACCAATGGAAACAGTTTCAGGTTTCATAGATACCAATGGAAACAGTTTCAGGTATCATGGATACCAATGGAAACAGTTTCAGGTATCATAGATACCAATGGAAACAGTTTCAGGTATCATAGATACCAATGGAAACAGTTTCAGGTATCATGGATACCAATAGAAACAGTTTCAGGTATCATAGATACCAATAGAAACAGTTTCAGGTATCATGGATACCAATGGAAACAGTTTCAGGTATCATGGATACCAATGGAAACAGTTTCAGGTATCATAGATACCAATGGAAACAGTTTCAGGTATCATAGATACCAATGGAAACAGCTTCAGGTATCATAGATACCAATGGAAACAGTTTCAGGTATCATAGATACCAATGGAAACAGTTTCAGGTATCATGGATACCAATGGAAACAGTTTCAGGTATCATGGATACCAATGGAAACAGTTTCAGGTACCATAGATACCAATGGAAACAGTTTCAGGTATCATGGATACCAATGGAAACAGTTTCAGGTATCATGGATACCAATGGAAACAGTTTCAGGTATCATGGATACCAATGGAAACAGTTTCAGGTATCATAGATACCAATGGAAACAGCTTCAGGTATCATGGATACCAATGGAAACAGTTTCAGGTATCATAGATACCAATGGAAACAGTTTCAGGTATCATAGATACCAATGGAAACAGTTTCAGGTATCATAGATACCAATGGAAACAGCTTCAGGTATCATAGATACCAAAGGAAACAGTTTCAGGTATCATAGATACCAATGGAAACAGTTTCAGGTATCATGGATACCAATGGAAACAGTTTCAGGTATCATGGATACCAATGGAAACAGTTTCAGGTACCATAGATACCAATGGAAACAGTTTCAGGTATCATGGATACCAATGGAAACAGTTTCAGGTATCATGGATACCAATGGAAACAGTTTCAGGTATCATGGATACCAATGGAAACAGTTTCAGGTATCATAGATACCAATGGAAACAGCTTCAGGTATCATGGAAACCAATGGAAACAGTTTCAGGTATCATAGATACCAATGGAAACAGTTTCAGGTATCATAGATACCAATGGAAACAGTTTCAGGTATCATAGATACCAATAGAAACAGCTTCAGGTATCATGGATACCAATGGAAACAGTTTCAGGTATCATAGATACCAATGGAAACAGTTTCAGGTATCATAGATACCAATGGAAACAGTTTCAGGTATCATAGATACCAATAGAAACAGTTTCAGGTATCATGGATACCAATGGAAACAGTTTCAGGTATCATAGATACCAATGGAAACAGTTTCAGGTATCATAGATACCAATGGAAACAGTTTCAGGTATCATGGATACCAATGGAAACAGTTTCAGGTATCATAGATACCAATGGAAACAGTTTCAGGTATCATAGATACCAATGGAAACAGTTTCAGGTATCATGGATACCAATGGAAACAGTTTCAGGTATCATAGATACCAATGGAAACAGTTTCAGGTATCATAGATACCAATGGAAACAGTTTCAGGTATCATGGATACCAATGGAAACAGTTTCAGGTATCATAGATACCAATGGAAACAGTTTCAGGTATCATGGATACCAATAGAAACAGTTTCAGGTATCATAGATACCAATAGAAACAGTTTCAGGTATCATGGATACCAATGGAAACAGTTTCAGGTATCATGGATACCAATGGAAACAGTTTCAGGTACCATAGATACCAATAGAAACAGTTTCAGGTGTCATAGATACCAATAGAAACAGTTTCAGGTATCATGGATACCAATGGAAACAGTTTCAGGTATCATGGATACCAATGGAAACAGTTTCAGGTATCATGGATACCAATGGAAACAGTTTCAGGTATCATAGATACCAATGGAAACAGTTTCAGGTATCATAGATACCAATGGAAACAGTTTCAGGTATCATGGATACCAATAGAAACAGTTTCAGGTATCATAGATACCAATAGAAACAGTTTCAGGTATCATGGATACCAATGGAAACAGTTTCAGGTATCATGGATACCAATGGAAACAGTTTCAGGTATCATAGATACCAATGGAAATAGTTTCAGGTATCATAGATACCAATGGAAACAGCTTCAGGTATCATAGATACCAATGGAAACAGTTTCAGGTATCATAGATACCAATGGAAACAGTTTCAGGTATCATAGATACCAATGGAAACAGTTTCAGGTATCATAGATACCAATGGAAACAGTTTCAGGTATCATGGATACCAATGGAAACAGTTTCAGGTATCATGGATACCAATGGAAACAGTTTCAGGTACCATAGATACCAATGGAAACAGTTTCAGGTATCATGGATACCAATGGAAACAGTTTCAGGTATCATGGATACCAATGGAAACAGTTTCAGGTATCATGGATACCAATGGAAACAGTTTCAGGTATCATAGATACCAATGGAAACAGCTTCAGGTATCATAGATACCAATGGAAACAGCTTCAGGTATCATGGATACCAATGGAAACAGTTTCAGGTATCATAGATACCAATGGAAACAGTTTCAGGTATCATAGATACCAATGGAAACAGTTTCAGGTATCATAGATACCAATAGAAACAGTTTCAGGTATCATGGGTACCAATGGAAACAGTTTCAGGTATCATGGATACCAATGGAAACAGTTTCAGGTATCATAGCTACCAATGGAAACAGTTTCAGGTTTCATAGATACCAATGGAAACAGTTTCAGGTATCATGGATACCAATGGAAACAGTTTCAGGTAACATAGATACCAATGGAAACAGTTTCAGGTATCATAGATACCAATGGAAACAGTTTCAGGTATCATGGATACCAATAGAAACAGTTTCAGGTATCATAGATACCAATAGAAACAGTTTCAGGTATCATGGATACCAATGGAAACAGTTTCAGGTATCATGGATACCAATGGAAACAGTTTCAGGTATCATAGATACCAATGGAAACAGTTTCAGGTATCATAGATACCAATGGAAACAGCTTCAGGTATCATAGATACCAATGGAAACAGTTTCAGGTATCATAGATACCAATGGAAACAGTTTCAGGTATCATGGATACCAATGGAAACAGTTTCAGGTATCATGGATACCAATGGAAACAGTTTCAGGTACCATAGATACCAATGGAAACAGTTTCAGGTATCATGGATACCAATGGAAACAGTTTCAGGTATCATGGATACCAATGGAAACAGTTTCAGGTATCATGGATACCAATGGAAACAGTTTCAGGTATCATGGATACCAATGGAAACAGTTTCAGGTATCATAGATACCAATGGAAACAGCTTCAGGTATCATGGATACCAATGGAAACAGTTTCAGGTATCATAGATACCAATGGAAACAGTTTCAGGTATCAAAGATACCAATAGAAACAGTTTCAGGTATCATGGGTACCAATGGAAACAGTTTCAGGTATCATGGATACCAATGGAAACAGTTTCAGGTATCATAGGTACCAATGGAAACAGTTTCAGGTTTCATTGATACCAATGGAAACAGTTTCAGGTATCATAGATACCAATGGAAACAGTTTCAGGTATCATGGATACCAATGGAAACAGTTTCAGGTACCATAGATACCAATGGAAACAGTTTCAGGTATCATAGATACCAATGGAAACAGCTTCAGGTATCATAGATACCAATGGAAACAGTTTCAGGTATCATAGATACCAATGGAAACAGTTTCAGGTATCATGGATACCAATGGAAACAGTTTCAGGTATCATAGATACCAATGGAAACAGTTTCAGGTATCATAGGTACCAATAGAAACAGTTTCAGGTATCATGGATACCAATGGAAACAGTTTCAGGTATCATAGATAGCAATGGAAACAGTTTCAGGTATCATAGATACCAATGGAAAAAGTTTCAGGTATCATAGATACCAATAGAAATAGTTTCAGGTATCATAGATACCAATGGAAACAGTTTCAGGTATCATAGATACCAATGGAAACAGTTTCAGGTTTCATAGATACCAATGGAAACAGTTTCAGGTATCATGGGTACCAATGGAAACAGTTTCAGGTATCATGGTTACCAATGGAAACAGTTTCAGGTATCATGGTTACCAATGGAAACAGTTTCAGGTATCATAGATACCAATGGAAACAGCTTCAGGTATCATAGATACCAATGGAAACAGTTTCAGGTATCATAGATACCAATGGAAACAGTTTCAGGTATCATGGATACCAATGGAAACAGTTTCAGGTATCATAGATACCAATGGAAACAGTTTCAGGTATCATAGGTACCAATAGAAACAGTTTCAGGTATCATGGATACCAATGGAAACAGTTTCAGGTATCATAGATAGCAATGGAAACAGTTTCAGGTATCATAGATACCAATGGAAAAAGTTTCAGGTATCATAGATACCAATAGAAACAGTTTCAGGTATCATAGATACCAATGGAAACAGTTTCAGGTATCATAGATACCAATGGAAACAGTTTCAGGTTTCATAGATACCAATGGAAACAGTTTCAGGTATCATGGGTACCAATGGAAACAGTTTCAGGTATCATGGTTACCAATGGAAACAGTTTCAGGTATCATGGTTACCAATGGAAACAGTTTCAGGTATCATGGATACCAATGGAAACAGTTTCAGGTATCATGGTTACCAATGGAAACAGTTTCAGGTATCATGGTTACCAATGGAAACAGTTTCAGGTATCATGGATACCAATTAAAAGTAAAATTACATTTTTCAGAGTTCTCTTCACCACGAATACATTTTTCTATTCTTATTTTTAATAATTACTTTATTAATTTTTCATCTGCAATTAGTTTACATCAGGTAGCTGTAACTTTTCTCTAAAAACTATAAATAAAATGCCCTGTAGAATAAAGAAATTTTACTAGAATTTAAACTTTTGTAATCTAGTACAGTTTAACATTATTTTCATGATGGTAAATGGCGCCAATAATGAATTATAGATGTGTTTTTTTTTTCAATAGACAAGTAAAGTAAAGTGAGCACTGTTCCAACTCAGCTTCTCAGTGAAATATTCCTATGTTATTCATACGGGGATAAAAATGAGGTCCATTAACATCTGTATAGCTGACGATTTACTTAATCTTTGAGATTTTTAATTTTCTATTTGAAAACCTAATACCTAAACACATTCAGTGCTGTAAAGATAATTGAAATTAGTTTTGAGATGAAAAACTTATGAGTAAATTAAAACTTTTCTATTGCCCTTTTCACGTCACTGCCTGTCGCTGTCGTTTCTAGAGGTTGTGTGGTGCTTTTTCTCGTCTCTTTGGAGCAAACGCTTCACAGCCTTTCGAAAGAACCACAGAAAACGTCTAAAGTAACTCATAACTTTTTTCAAAACCAATTCCAATAACCTTAGGTATTCAAATATCGAATTAAAATCCTCTATTATTAAGTAAATCGTCAGCTTTACCTATGTTAATGAACCTCATTTTTCTCCCGTTCGAATAACATTGGAATATTTCACTGATAGGCTGAGTTGGAACGGCGCTGCCTTTACTTTAGCTTTCTATTGCCTCACCACAAATTTCTCGTTAGGTTTCTTCTTATTGGAGCACTATAAGTCATTCTAATTTATAGGGTGAGATATAGGTTAAGATTTAAGGTAATATGAATCCCAGGCTACCTAGACCTCTTCCCTCAAATGTGAGTAATTCCCATCGTGCCGAAATGTTTTCCCTCATTGATATTTCGAGCAGAGTTTCAATTCTGGGCCCTCAGCAGTTGGACGGACGTTCTAAGCAAATTTTAAAGGGACTCAACATTGCTTCTATTTTAAAATAACTTGTATACTATCAGAGAAAAGAGTCACTGTGATGATGTACTATCAGAGAAAAGAGTCACTGTGCTGATGTACTATCAGAGAAAAGAGTCACTGTGCTGATGTACTATCAGAGAAAAGAGTCACTGTGATGATGTACTATCAGAGAAAAGAGTCACTGTGATGATGTACTATCAGAGAAAAGAGTCACTGTGATGATGTACCATCAGAGAAAAGAGTCACTGTGATGATGTACTATCAGAGAAAAGAGTCACTGTGATGATGTACTATCAGAGAAAAGAGTCACTGTGATGATGTACTATCAGAGAAAAGAGTCACTGTGATGATGTACTATCAGAGAAAAGAGTCACTGTGCTGATGTACTATCAGAGAAAAGAGTCACTGTGCTGATGTACTATCAGAGAAAAGAGTCACTGTGATGATGTACTATCAGAGAAAAGAGTCACTGTGATGATGTACTATCAGAGAAAAGAGTCACTGTGATGATGTACTATCAGAGAAAAGAGTCACTGTGCTGATGTACTATCAGAGAAAAGAGTCACTGTGCTGATGTACTATCAGAGAAAAGAGTCACTGTGATGATGTACTATCAGAGAAAAGAGTCACTGTGATAATGTACTATCAGAGAAAAGAGTCACTGTGATGATGTACTATCAGAGAAAAGAGTCACTGTGCTGATGTACTATCAGAGAAAAGAGTCACTGTGATGATGTACTATCAGAGAAAAGAGTCACTGTGATGATGTACTATCAGAGAAAAGGGTCACTGTGCTGATGTACTATCAGAGGAAAGAGTCACTGTGCTGATGTACTATCAGAGAAAAGAGTCACTGTGATGATGTACTATCAGAGAAAAGAGTCACTGTGATAATGTACTATCAGAGAAAAGAGTCACTGTGCTGATGTACTATCAGAGAAAAGAGTCACTGTGCTGATGTACTATCAGAGAAAAGAGTCACTGTGATGATGTACTATCAGAGAAAAGAGTCACTGTGATGATGTACTATCAGAGAAAAGAGTCACTGTGATGATGTACTATCAGAGAAAAGAGTCACTGTGATGATGTACTATCAGAGAAAAGAGTCACTGTGATGATGTACTATCAGAGAAAAGAGTCACTGTGATGATGTACTATCAGAGAAAAGAGTCACTGTGATGATGTACTATCAGAGAAAAGAGTCACTGTGATGATGTACTATCAGAGAAAAGAGTCACTGTGATGATGTACTATCAGAGGAAAGAGTCACTGTGATGATGTACTATCAGAGAAAAAAGTCACTGTGATGATGTACTATCAGAGAAAAGAGTCACTGTGATGATGTACTATCAGAGAAAAAAGTCACTGTGATGATGTACTATCAGAGAAAAGAGTCACTGTGATGATGTACTATCAGAGAAAAGAGTCACTGTGCTGATGTACTATCAGAGAAAAGAGTCACTGTGATGATGTACTATCAGAGAAAATAGTCACTGTGATGATGTACTATCAGAGAAAAGAGTCACTGTGATGATGTACTATCAGAGGAAAGAGTCACTGTGATGATGTACTATCAGAGAAAAAAGTCACTGTGATGATGTACTATCAGAGAAAAGAGTCACTGTGATGATGTACTATCAGAGAAAAGAGTCACTGTGATGATGTACTATCAGAGAAAAGAGTCACTGTGATGATGTACTATCAGAGAAAAGAGTCACTGTGATGATGTACTATCAGAGGAAAGAGTCACTGTGATGATGTACTATCAGAGAAAAGAGTCACTGTGATGATGTACTATCAGAGAAAAGAGTCTCTGTGATGATGTACTATCAGAGAAAAAAGTCACTGTGATGATGTACTATCAGAGAAAAGAGTCACTGTGATGATGTACTATCAGAGAAAAGAGTCACTGTGATGATGTACTATCAGAGAAAAGAGTCTCTGTGATGATGTACTATCAGAGAAAAGAGTCACTGTGATGATGTACTATCAGAGAAAAGAGTCACTGTGATGATGTACTATCAGAGAAAAGAGTCTCTGTGATGATGTACTATCAGAGAAAAGAGTCACTGTGATGATGTACTATCAGAGAAAAGAGTCACTGTGATGATGTACTATAAGAGAAAAGAGTCTCTGTGATGATGTACTATCAGAGAAAAGAGTCACTGTGATGATTTCACAAATCACATTTTTTCGATTTTTCTATCATTTTTCAATTTTTTCAAATATCTACAAGTATTACAACTAATCAAGTTTCTTTTCAGAATTCAGTAAACTGTGAAACAATTATCTACACTTTCCTTATTCAGTAACTAATTAAAACAAACAGTTCCATCATTTTAATTGGAATGATCTTACTTTTCAGTACGTGGTTATCTAATTTAATTTTAAAAAGAGAATTTCATATTTAGCACGAAGAAAAGAAAATACTACAAAACATTGGGCATGGTTAGACGGGCGGTTTTGTCGACGCGTCTCGAAAGCGGTCTGGCCGCGGAGAAACCGCTTTTGAAA
The DNA here is from genome assembly GCA_947561585.1 of Caprella mutica. Lineage (NCBI taxonomy): Eukaryota > Metazoa > Arthropoda > Malacostraca > Amphipoda > Caprellidae > Caprella > Caprella mutica. The sequence goes on from CANNZV010006271.1 coordinate 12,717, forward strand.
GAAATTTCAATAAACTCCATGTTAAAATCTAGGTGGTACGTTGTCATTGGGGCGTTTCAACCGCTCAACAATGACGGTTGAAACGCGAGTCCTCGCTTACAAATGCCGTGGCAGAAACTTCTGAGTATCTCAGAGGGCGTTTTTAAACGGTTCTACAGCCAGTGTGTACGACTCTAAAGTCGTACTCTAGTTAAATAGGCTACAGGGATTTCACGTGAACGCTACTGAAAGTAGCGTTGTAAACACTCGTGACAGCTTAGAGTGGTTACAGGGTTCTTCATCACTCAAAAACTCGAAAAATCGGGTTGGTTCACTATACAGGACTTCATCATACTGCTAGAACTCCTCAATAGTGAACTACAACTACCTACACGTATATACAGGGCGACCAACAAAAAAGTGTGCCCAACTATAAAATTCGTATATTTCAACAACTATTGAAGATGCAGTTTTCTTTCAAGTATCAGTTCAATTTTCATAAATTTTTTTAATATATTTTTGTGAATATAACAAAGACCTAATAATAATTGATGGGTGGTGCAAATGGTCAGAAAACGGACAATGAAGTAAGTTCAACATTTAAAATATCTTTATTAGACAAAATCCCTATTAATAAAAAACAGATTTATTTCTAGGTTTTAAGAATATTCATATAACTATTCCTTTTATAAAATATTGACAATCTGGAGAAAAGTGTTTAAGTACAAATTTTAACAAGCTAGGGTCGTTCAGGTCGCAAGAAGACAGTACGAACTGAAGACAAAATCAATTTTGTTCAGCAAATTAAAACTGGTGCCTTCTTTTTTTAATAGAAAACTGATGGTTATTTTATGGCAGACTACAATGAATTTGTTCAATATAGAGGCTATTTCATTACCCATGACTCTACCAAAAAGAATGCATGGTTCATTTACAGTACATCACTATAGCGGAGTCGTACTAAGGGATATAATAATATAATTATTATACCTACTAATCACTCCATTTATTAATAGTTTGGCTCTATAGAATTTACCGGTGACATAAATCATAGGGTGAAACAATTCAAATGACATTAGGTAACTTTGGTCTAACTTTGGCAAGCTTTGATCTTTCTAGGAAAAATCTCTGCCATTTTTTGGCCACTTTTGGGAGGTTATTAAACCCTAACGTGTGGAGGGGACTTTAAATACATTGTAAATGGCAATTAATATCGCACTACATATATGAGCGATAATATTTGGGTATTTAAAAAGAAAACTGTAGAATCTACAATATTGATAGATAAAATATTTATTTAGTAAATATTAATTAAATCTAATTAGTGTTTCGAAGATTACAGGAATATTTTGATCTTACTTTGATTTTCAAATTTTGAATCACGTCAGGTAAACGAGTGGGGTAAGATACGTGTTATCGGACAGTTCCACATTTTCGATCAAATAAGAAAGAGTAGAAATTATATTATTTTAATTTCTATTTCTTCAGGTATCATGGATACACATTAAATAATCAGTAATATAATAATTATAAACTTTTTCTGATATGATCGAAAAGGTGGCACCGTGCGATAACACGTATCTTACCCCAGAATACCTCAAGGTATCCATGGTTATTAATCCCATCCAATATACCTTATTACACAAAGAATACTTACCGCAAAAACTCTCCAATATTGCACCATAGGTTCTTTTTTCTTGCCGTGTGGCTCCTATATATTTAGTGGTGGAAAAAGTAAGACTTGTAATCTCAGCAGAGTTAGAGGGTCTGTCTGTCTGTTTTTCTGTCTGTCTGTCTGTCTGTCTGTGTCTGTCTGTCTGTCAGAGCTAAGTGCAGTGAAAATAGAGTAAAGCATCTATCTACTACTTAATCCTGTTACTGATCCCAGGAAGAAGGATTTTATACCTGTGATAATATGGAAATATTTCAGGAATTTATCATTCTTGCATGGGAAACTCACTCTTCCACCTTTCACTTCATCCTCTTCCACCACTTCCCCCTACCAGTCCCTTTCCTCTTCCTCCACTCTAATCACCTCTTCCCAATTCCTTTTCACTTTCCCCCTCATTCGTTTCAAATATGGCAAATGAGTAGATGTATGATGGTGCATTTTCGGGCCTATTCTTCCGCTGCTTATTTACCCCCCGCTATCAAAGCTAGATTACTGTTATCAGCCAAAAACTTATGGAACACCACCACTGAATTTCAATGTGAGCTTTGCAGCGATAGGCACTGAAACTAGTGAGCTGTTAGTGAGCTGATAGTGAACTAACTGATCACTGCAGTGATTTAAGTGATAGTTAGTGAGCCAACTGATAGTTAGTGAGCCAACTGATGGTTAGTGAGCCAACTGATAGTTTAACTGATAGTTAGTGAGCTAACTTATAAATTTTGTGTTTATAATTTTTTCTCCATTTTTGTAAAAAAAAAGCACACAATAAATTTCATGTTCAAGTATAGACTTTACATTAATCAATCTTATCTATTTTAACTGACAACAATCAATTCACCTTCTTATTTTCATAATTAAACCTTTAACAGATCCTTTACCATATATCTGCAGTATACTTCAAGTATAGTCCATTTAAAGATATCTAAATAGGTGTGATATTAGTGACCTAATTCATAGGTATTCAATGGTTCAGTTATACACATTCATCATCTTCAATTTATATATCACACACTCACAGTACACGGATAGTGGGTGTCGACACCTTTAGAAGTTTCCGGTTGTCCTAGGACATAACCTACTTTCCGAAAACTGTACGTTGAAGCCTTCAACATCAGCATATTGAAAAAGTGCCACCACTAGTTTTTTTTTTCGTATTATCTCCTGTGGTTTTCGGACATCCTCGCACGTTTCGACATTACGCCAAATATTCTGCAGTTAACTCTAAAATAATTGAATGCACGATTTGCCAACTTTGAAACCAACGGCACTTTTTCATATTAGGAAAATACGTGATCACTTCTTGCGCGCGCCAATGTATACCGAGGAATATTATAATAAAAATCACACGAGAAAACTGTGCAGTATTTTTCGCATGAGTTGTTGCCAGGAAAAGAAAGTGTCTGTAAAGTTTGAATATTTCACTAAAAGATTAATTTACTTTGTCAAAATGTCTGCTAGATAAAAACAAACTCGAATTTAATCCCTAGAATTCTTTTGACTAACTCTTCACTGTGCACTTTATTTACAACTATTGGTGGTTGTTTTAACTCTACACTGTGCACTTTATTTACAACTATTGGTGGTTGTTTTAACTCTTCACTGTGCACTTTATTTACAACTATTGGTGGTTGTTTTAACTCTTCACTGTGCACTTTATTTACAACTATTGGTGGTTGTTTTAACTCTTCACTGTGCACTTTATTTACAACTATTGGTGGTTGTTTTAACTTTACACTGTGCACTTTATTTACAACTATTGGTGGTTGTTTTAACTCTTCACTGTGCACTTTATTTACAACTATTGGTGGTTGTTTTAACTCTACACTGTGCACTTTATTTACAACTATTGGTGGTTGTTTTAACTCTTCACTGTGCACTTTATTTACAACTATTGGTGGTTGTTTCAACTCTTCACTGTGCACTTTATTTACAACTATTGGTGGTTGTTTTAACTCTACACTGTGCACTTTATTTACAACTATTGGTGGTTGTTTTAACTCTTCACTGTGCACTTTATTTACAACTATTGGTGGTTGTTTTGACTCTTCACTGTGCACTTTATTTACAACTATTGGTGGTTGTTTCAACTCTTCACTGTGCACTTTATTTACAACTATTGGTGGTTGTTTTAACTCTTCACTGTGCACTTTATTTACAACTATTGGTGGTTGTTTTAACTCTTCACTGTGCACTTTATTTACAACTATTGGTGGTTGTTTTAACTCTTCACTGTGCACTTTATTTACAACTATTGGTGGTTGTTTCAACTCTTCACTGTGCACTTTATTTACAACTATTGGTGGTTGTTTTGACTCTTCACTGTGCACTTTATTTACAACTATTGGTGGTTGTTTTGACTCTTCACTGTGCACTTTATTTACAACTATTGGTGGTTGTTTTAACTCTTCACTGTGCACTTTATTTACAACTATTGGTGGTTGTTTCAACTCTTCACTGTGCACTTTATTTACAACTATTGGTGGTTGTTTTAACTCTTCATTGTGCACTTTATTTACAACTATTGGTGGTTGTTTTAACTCTTCACTGTGCACTTTATTTACAACTATTGGTGGTTGTTTCAACTCTTCACTGTGCACTTTATTTACAACTATTGGTGGTTGTTTTAACTCTACACTGTGCACTTTATTTACAACTATTGGTGGTTGTTTTAACTCTTCACTGTGCACTTTATTTACAACTATTGGTGGTTGTTTTGACTCTTCACTGTGCACTTTATTTACAACTATTGGTGGTTGTTTTAACTCTTCACTGTGCACTTTATTTACAACTATTGGTGGTTGTTTTAACTCTTCACTGTGCACTTTATTCACAACTATTGGTGGTTGTTTTGACTCTTCACTGTGCACTTTATTTACAACTATTGGTGGTTGTTTTAATTCTTCACTGTGCACTTTATTTACAACTATTGGTGGTTGTTTTAACTCTTCACTGTGCACTTTATTTATAACTATTGGTGGTTGTTTAAACTCTTCACTGTGTACTTTATTTACTACTATTGGTGGTTGTTTTAACTCTTCACTGTGCACTTTATTTACAACTATTGGTGGTTGTTTTGACTCTTCACTGTGCACTTTATTTACAACTATTGGTGGTTGTTTTAACTCTTCACTGTGCACTTTATTTACAACTATTGGTGGTTGTTTTAACTCTTCACTGTGCACTTTATTTACAACTATTGGTGGTTGTTTTGACTCTTCACTGTGCACTTTATTTACAACTATTGGTGGTTGTTTTAACTCTTCACTGTGCACTTTATTTACAACTATTGGTGGTTGTTTTAACTCTTCACTGTGCACTTTATTTACAACTATTGGTGGTTGTTTTAACTCTACACTGTGCACTTTATTTACAACTATTGGTGGTTGTTTTAACTCTTCACTGTGCACTTTATTTACAACTATTGGTGGTTGTTTTAACTCTTCATTGTGCACTTTATTTACAACTATTGGTGGTTGTTTTAACTCTTCACTGTGCACTTTATTTACAACTATTGGTGGTTGTTTTAACTTTTCACTGTGCACTTTATTTACAACTATTGGTGGTTGTTTTAACTCTTCACTGTGCACTTTATTTACAACTATTGGTGGTTGTTTTAACTCTTCACTGTGCACTTTATTTACAACTATTGGTGGTTGTTTTAACTCTTCACTGTGCACTTTATTTACAACTATTGGTGGTTGTTTTAACTCTTCACTGTGCACTTTATTTACAACTATTGGTGGTTGTTTTAACTCTTCACTGTGCACTTTATTTACAACTATTGGTGGTTGTTTTAACTCTTCACTGTGCACTTTATTTACAACTATTGGTGGTTGTTTTAACTCTTCATTGTGCACTTTATTTACAACTATTGGTGGTTGTTTTAACTCTTCACTGTGCACTTTATTTACAACTATTGGTGGCTGTTTTAACTCTTCATTGTGCACTTTATTTACAACTATTGGTGGTTGTTTTAACTCTTTACTGTGCACTTTATTTACAACTATTGGTGGTTGTTTTGACTCTTCACTGTGCACTTTATTTACAACTATTGGTGGTTGTTTTAACTCTTCACTGTGCACTTTATTTACAACTATTGGTGGTTGTTTTAACTCTTCATTGTGCACTTTATTTACAACTATTGGTGGTTGTTTTAACTCTTCACTGTGCACTTTATTTACAACTATTGGTGGTTGTTTTAACTCTTCATTGTGCACTTTATTTACAACTATTGGTGGTTGTTTTAACTCTTCACTGTGCACTTTATTTACAACTATTGGTGGTTGTTTTGACTCTTCACTGTGCATTTTATTTACAACTATTGGTGGTTGTTTTGACTCTTCACTGTGCACTTTATTTACAACTATTGGTGGTTGTTTTAACTCTTCATTGTGCACTTTATTTACAACTATTGGTGGTTGTTTTAACTCTTCACTGTGCACTTTATATACAACTATTGGTGGTTGTTTTAACTCTTCACTGTGCACTTTATTTACAACTATTGGTGGTTGTTTTGACTCTTCACTGTGCACTTTATTTACAACTATTGGTGGTTGTTTTAACTCTTCATTGTGCACTTTATTTACAACTATTGGTGGTTGTTTTAACTCTTCACTGTGCACTTTATTTACAACTATTGGTGGTTGTTTTAACTCTTCACTGTGCACTTTATTTACAACTATTGGTGGTTGTTTTGACTCTTCATTGTGCACTTTATTTACAACTATTGGTGGTAATTGTTTTAACTCTTCATTGTGCACTTTATTTACAACTATTGGTGGTTGTTTTAACTCTTCACTGTGCACTTTATTTACAACTATTGGTGGTTGTTTTGACTCTTCACTGTGCACTTTATTTACAACTATTG
>CANNZV010006272.1:0-19229 GCA_947561585.1 Caprella mutica
ATTCTCGATTTATATATTACCTTAATAATACATAAAATTTTATATTTATTTGTGTTCGTATTATTATGTACTTTATTCTTGTATTTTATTTGTTGTTTTTATAATAAAATTGATGTTGGTTCTAATTTTGTGTTTGATTGCCCTTGTTATTTAGTACGATAATTATTTTAATTTTTTTTCATTCAAGCTTACAATATACATAGACAGTGAAACTAAAAAATACACAATTCAAATAAAAATACAAATTAAATGCAGCTAAGGTTCCGTGAAACTTGTGAAACCTAATACAAACAATAATAAAGAACTATATATTCTAAAACAATATTTTTTAAAAAGCTTTTTCAATTTAAAATCTGACATTGGTTCTGTTAAAATAGTAGGAAGTTTATTGTACAATTCTATGGATCTAAAAATAGTAAAATTTTGCTCCAATTCTGTTCTATTTGTTCTAGTGTAATGCTCGTGAGAAGGGATGAAGTCAGTAAAATATTTATTTTAAGATGAGGCTTGTCATATATTGCTCTACGTAAAAATTTCATTAAAAAATAGTTTGCGACATCGTCAAATTTTAAAAGTTTCAGATTAATATACATTTCATTTAAAACCATAGTAGGGATGTTATTTTGATCCCTTCTCACGTTTAAAATTGTTCTTAAAATATTATTTATTAAAACTCTCAGTGGTTGCAAATGAATATTAAAAGTTTTGCTAAAAATGATATTGATTGAGTGAAAACAAAATGCTAGTTAATAGTAAATTAAAATTAGACTTTTTTAAATTAAAATAATGCCTAGCGGCATACAGAACACCCTGCACTTAAAATTATTCATATATTCTACAATTTCGGTGTTAAAAAGTATTAATGGTAAAATATCTTCTTTTCAAGAATTAAAAATCATATGATTGGTTATAGAAATATTTGGTGTAAGTTTATTGAGTTGCAGTCACTGAGATAATTGATCAATAAAGGAGTGTAAATTTGAAATGAAATTTGGCTAATTATATGAAATATTATTGATATAAAATATTCACTCAACATTGCTCACTAATTAGCAATACTTTCAGATACAAAATAAAATTGTTTGCAGCAACAACGTCATAAACACATGTATTTTAGAGTTATCTATATAGACATATAAATCATAAAATTCTGATTATTTTGGTAAAAAAAATCATCATTGTAACTTTAAAATGTACCGCTAGATAGGCTAAATGTCCTAACGATATATCATTAAGTACTATAATGCCTCTCCTGAAAAATAGCTTTTTTGAAGTTATGACAAATTTCTCACAAACCAGAGAAATATGGAACTAGTATCATAGCTGTATGAAAAAAAAGTATAATAGAGTTTTAAACATGAATATCTATATTGAATAAATGTCAAATTAATGTCACCATCCCCTATATTGTAATTAGAGTTGTGACTATATGCTTTTAGCATAAAAATATATTTTCGAGCATACTATTTGAAATAAAGCATACTCTTTTAAATTAAAGTTTTCTCTTTCATGAGTTATTAATGAAACGATGAAATTTTGTGTTTTCAGGTACGCTGCAAGTTACCTAAATAGTACTAAAAATGTATATATCGACAAAAAACAATAGAGAACAATGGAGGTATTTTAAAAGACCGGTACCCAACAATACATGCCAACATTATTGGAACATACCCAACTCAAGATTCAAAAGTTTCATAAAAACAACTTTTCAGTGTATTTTATTAATTATTAACCCAAGCGCATGCGGCTTGAATTTAGTTTAAACGATTATTATAAATTACTGAGCTTTGGAAGTATTGAGCATAAAAAGAATAATATAAAATAATATAAAGCATATTTCAGAGCATAAAAGAATATATTTTTCAAGGGAATACAAAGTATATTTCAATAAGAAAATTGTCACAACCCTAATTAAAATATTACTCTTGTAGTAAGCAAAATTAAAGGAAAATAGTCGCTATATATATTAAGATATATTATAAAGCAGGTAGAAAGTAGCAGTTATAGGGATAAAGTAGCAGTTGTGATAAAGTAGGTAGAAAGTAGCAGTTATAATGTAGTAGTAATAAAGCAGTTGTGATAAAGTAGGTAGAAAGTAGCAGTTATATTGTAGTAGTGATAAAGCAGTTGTGATAAAGTAGTTAGAAAGTAACAGTTATAATGTAGTAGTAATAAAGCAATGGTGATAAAGTAGGTAGAAAGTAGCAGTTATAATGTAGCAGTTTTTGAAATACTATTTGAAAATTAATTTTCAAAATACTATTTGAAAAGCAGTTTTCGAAATACTATTTGAAAAGCAGTTTTTGAAATATTATTTTCAAAATACTATTTGAAAACCAGTTTATGAAATAATATTCGAAAAGCAGTTTTCGAAATACTATTTGAAAAGCAGTTTTCGAAATACTATTTGAAAGCAGTTTTCGAAATACTATTTGAAAAGCAGTTTTCGAAATACTATTTGAAAAGCAGTTTTCAAAATACTATTTGAAAAGCAGTTTTCGAAATACTATTTGAAAGCAGTTTTTGATATATTATTTTCAAAATACTGTTTGGAAAGCAGTTTATGAAATACTATTTGAAAGCAGTTTTGAAATAATATTCGAAAAGCAGTTTTTGAAATACCATTTGAAAAGCAGTTTTTGAAATTCTATTTTCAAAATACGGTTTGAAAAGCAGTTTTCAAAATACTATTTGAAAAGCAGTTTTTGAAATACTATCTGAAAAGCAGTTTTTGAAATACTATTTGAAATACTATTTGAAAAGCAGTTTTTGAAATACTATTTGAAAGCAGTTTTTGAAATACTATTTTCAAAATTCTGTTTGGAAAGCAGTTTTTGAAATACTATTTGAAAGCAGTTTTGAAATAATATTCGAAAAGCAGTTTTTGAAATACCATTTGAAAAAGCAGTTTTTGAAATTCTATTTTCAAAATACGGTTTGAAAGGAGTTTTCAAAATACTATTTGAAAATCAGTTTTTGAAATACTATATAAAAGCAGTTTTTGAAATATTATTTGAAAAGCAGTTTTCAAAATACCATTTGGAAAGCAGTTTTTGAATTACTATTTGAAAAGCAGTTTTCGAAATACTATTTGAAAAGCAGTTTTCGAAATACTATTTGAAAGCAGTTTTTGATATATTATTTTCAAAATACTGTTTGGAAAGCAGTTTTGAGATAATATTCGAAAAGCAGTTTTTGAAATACCATTTGAAAAGCAGTTTTTGAAATTCTAAAGCAGTTTTTGAAATAATATTTTCAAAATACGGTTTGGAAAGCAGTTTTCAAAATACAATTTGAAAAGCAGTTTTTGAAATACCATTTGAAAAGCAGTTTTTGAAATTCTAAAGCAGTTTTTGAAATAATATTTTCAAAATACGGTTTGGAAAGCATTTTTCAAAATACAATTTGAAAAGCAGTTTTTGAAATACTATTTGAAAAAGCAGTTTTTGAAATACTATTTGAAAAGCAGTTTTTGAAATACTATTTGAAAAGCAGTTTTTGAAATACTATTTGAAAAGCAGTTTTTGAAATACTATTTGAAAAGCAGTTTTTGAAATACTATTTTCAAAATACTGTTTGGAAAGCAGTTTTTGAAATACTATTTGAAAGCAGTTTTGAAATAATATTCGAAAAGCAGTTTTATGAAATACCATTTGAAAAGCAGTTTTGAAATTCTATTTTCAAAATACGGTTTGAAAAGCAGTTTTCAAAATACTATTTGAAAAGCAGTTTATGAAACAATATTCGAAAAGCAGTTTTTGAAATACTATTTGAAAAGCAGTTTTTGAAATATTATTTGAAAAGCAGTTTTCAAAATACTATTTGAAAAGCAGTTTTCGAAATACTATTTGAAAAGCAGTTTTTGAAATATTATTTTCAAAATACTATTTGAAAACCAGTTTATGAAATAATATTCGAAAAGCAGTTTTCGAAATACTATTTGAAAAGCAGTTTTCGAAATACTATTTGAAAGCAGTTTTCGAAATACTATTTGAAAAGCAGTTTTCGAAATACTATTTGAAAAGCAGTTTTCAAAATACTATTTGAAAAGCAGTTTTCAAAATACTATTTGAAAGCAGTTTTTGATATATTATTTTCAAAATACTGTTTGGAAAGCAGTTTTTGAAATACTATTTGAAAGCAGTTTTGAAATAATATTCGAAAAGCAGTTTTTGAAATACCATTTGAAAAGCAGTTTTTGAAATTCTATTTACGGTTTGAAAAGCAGTTTTCAAAATACTATTTGAAAAGCAGTTTTTGAAATACTATTTGAAAAGCAGTTTTTGAAATACTATCTGAAAAGCAGTTTTTGAAATACTATTTGAAAAGCAGTTTTTGAAATACTATTTGAAAAGCAGTTTTTGAAATACTATTTGAAAGCAGTTTTTGAAATACTATTTTCAAAATTCTGTTTGGAAAGCAGTTTTTGAAATACTATTTGAAAGCAGTTTTGAAATAATATTCGAAAAGCAGTTTTTGAAATACCATTTGAAAAGCAGTTTTTGAAATTCTATTTTCAAAATACGGTTTGAAAATCAGTTTTTGAAATACTATATAAAAGCAGTTTTTGAAATATTATTTGAAAAGCAGTTTTCAAAATACCATTTGGAAAGCAGTTTTTGAATTACTATTTGAAAAGCAGTTTTCGAAATACTATTTGAAAAGCAGTTTTCGAAATACTATTTGAAAGCAGTTTTTGATATATTATTTTCAAAATACTGTTTGGAAAGCAGTTTTGAGATAATATTCGAAAAGCAGTTTTTGAAATACCATTTGAAAAGCAGTTTTTGAAATTCTAAAGCAGTTTTTGAAATAATATTTTCAAAATACGGTTTGGAAAGCAGTTTTCAAAATACAATTTGAAAAGCAGTTTTTGAAATACCATTTGAAAAGCAGTTTTTGAAATTCTAGAGCAGTTTTTGAAATAATATTTTCAAAATACGGTTTGGAAAGCATTTTTCAAAATACAATTTGAAAAGCAGTTTTTGAAATACTATTTGAAAAAGCAATACTATTTGAAAAGCAATTTATGAAACAATATTCGAAAAGCAGTTTTTGAAATACTATTTGAAAAGCAGTTTTTGAAATATTATTTGAAAAGCAGTTTTCAAAATACTATTCGAAAAGCAGTTTATGAAATACTATTTGAAAGGAGTTTTTGAAAAGCAGTTCTAAAAATACTATTTTAAAAGCAACTTTTGAAACAATATTCGAAAAGCAGTTTTTGAAATAATATTCGAAAAGCAGTTTAGAAATACTATTTGAAAGGAGTTTTGAAATAATATTTGGAAAGCAGTTTTTGAAATACTATTTGAAAAACAGTTTTTGAAAAACTATTTGAAAAGCTGTTTTCAAAATACTATTTGAAAAGCTGTTTTCGAAATACTATTTGAAAAGCAGTTTGATATATTATTTTCAAAATACTGTTTGGAAAGCAGTTTTTGAAATACTATTTGAAAAGCAGTTTTTGAAATACTATTTGAAAAGCAGTTTTTGAAATAATATTCGAAAAGCAGTTTTCGAAATAATATTCGAAAAGCAATTTTTGAAATACTATTTGAAAAGCAGTTTTTGAAATACTATTTGAAAAGCCGTTCTCCAAATACTATTTTAAAGGCTATTTGAAAGCTGTTTTTGAATTACTATTTGAAAAGTAGTTTTTGAAAGAATATTTGATAAATACTACTATTTGAAAAGTAATTTTTGAAAGAATATTTGATAAGCAGGTTTGGAAAGAATATTTGAAAAGCAGTTTTCAAAATAATATTCGAAAAGCAGTTTTTGAAATACCATTTGAAAAGCAGTTTTTGAAATTCTATTTTCAAAATACGGTTTGAAAAGCAGTTTTCAAAATACTATTTGAAAAGAAGTTTTTGAAATACTATTTGAAAGCAGTTTTTGAAATACTATTTGAAAAGCAGTTTTTGAAATACTATTTGAGAAGCAGTTTTTGAAATACTATTTGATAAGCAGTTTTTGAAATAATATATGAAAAGCAGTTATTGAAATACTATTTGAAAAGCTGTTTTCAAAATACTATTTGAAAAGCAGTTTTTGGAATACTGCTTCAAAGCTGTTTTGAAAATACTATTGAAAATAGTATTTGAAAAGCTTTTTCCAAAATACCAAAAATATTAGTTTTCAAAATACTATTTGAAAAGCAGTTTTCAAAATACTATTTGAAAAGCAGTTTTCGAAATACTACTTGAAATGCCGTTTTTGAAACAATATTTAAAATTAGTTTTTGAAATACTAATTGAAAAGCTGTTTTCAAAATACTATTTGAAATCTGTTTTCAAAATACATTATGAAAATCAGTTTTTGAAACAATATTAAAAATTAGTTTTTGAAATACTATTTGAAAAGCAGTTTTTGAAACAATATTTGAAAAACAGTTTCCAAAATACTATTTGAAAAGCAGTTTTCGAAATACTATTTGAAAAGCAGTTTTCGAAATACTATTTGAAAAAGCTGTTTTCAAAATACTATTTGAAAAGCAGTTTTTGGAATACTGCTTCAAAGCTGTTTTGAAAATACTATTGTAAATACTATTTGAAAAGCTTTTTCCAAAATACCAAAAATATTAGTTTTCAAAATACTATTTGAAAAGCAGTTTTCAAAATACTATTTAAAAAGCAGTTTTCAAAATACTACTTGAAAATGCAGTTTTTGAAACAATATTTAAAATTAGTTTTTGAAATACTAATTGAAAAGCTGTTTTCAAAATACTATTTGAAATCTGTTTTCAAAATACATTATGAAAATCAGTTTTTGAAACAATATTAAAAATTAGTTTTTGAAATACTATTTGAAAAGCAGTTTTTGAAACAATATTTGAAAAACAGTTTCCAAAATACTATTTGAAAAGAAGTTTTTGAAATACTATTTGAAAGCAGTTTTTGAAATACTATTTGAAAAGCAGTTTTTGAAATACTATTTGAGAAGCAGTTTCTGAAATACTATTTGAAAAGCAGTTTTTGAAATACTATTTGAAAAGCAGTTTTTGAAACAATATTTGAAAAGCAGTTTTCGAAATACATTTTGAAAAGCTGTTTTCAAAATACATTATGAAAAATCAGTTTTTGAAACAATATTTGAAAAACAGTTTCCAAAATACTATTTGAAAAGCAGTTTTCGAAATACTATTTGAAAAGCAGTTTTCGAAATACTATTTGAAAAGCAGTTTTCGAAATACTATTCGAAAGCAGTTTTTGATATATTATTTTCAAAATACTGTTTGAAAAGCTGTTTTTGGAATAATATTTGAGAAGCAGTTTTGAAAAGCTGTTTCGAAAATACTATTTGAAAAGCAGATTTTGGAATAATATATTTTAAATGCAGTTTTCAAAATACCATTTGAGAAGCAGTTTTCGAAATATCATTTTGAAAAGCTGTTTCGAAAATACTATTTGAAAAGCAGATTTTGGAATAATATATTTTAAATGTAGTTTTCAAAATACCATTTGAGAAGCAGTTTTCGAAATATCATTTTGAAAAGCTGTTTTGTAAATACTATTTGGAAAGCGGTTTCCAAAATACCATTTTCAAAACAGCTTTTCAAATAGTATTTTGAAAAGCAGTTTCAAAAATACTATTTGAAAAGCTGTTTTGAAAATACTTTTTGAAAAACAGTTTTTGAAATACTATTTGAGAAGCAGTTTTTGAAATACTATTTGAAAAGCAGTTTTTGAAAAACTATTTGAAAAGCTGTTTTTGAAATACTATTTGAAAATTAGTTTTTGAAATACTATTTGAAAAGCTGTTTTTGAAATACTATTTGAAAAGCTGTTTTTGAAATACTATTTGAAAAGCTGTTTTTGAAATACTATTTGAAATGCATTTTTCAAAATACCATTTGAAAAGCAGTTGGGGCCCACTCTCTCGCGCGACCACGTGGGGGCCCACTCTCTCGCGCGACCACGTGGGGGCCTACTCTCTCGCGCGACCACGAGGGGGCCCACTCTCTCGCGCGACCACGTGGGAGCCCACTCTCTCGCGCGACCACGTGGGGGCCCACTCTTTCGCGCGACCACGTGAGGGCCCACTCTCTCGCGCGACCACGTGGGGGCCCACTCTCTCGCGCGACCACGTGGGGCCCACTCTCTCGCGCGACCACGTGGGGGCCCACTTTCTCGCGCGACCACGTGGGGGCCCAATCTCTCGCGCGACCACGTGGGGGCCCACTCTCTCGCGCGACCACGTGGGGGCCCACTCTCTCGCTTGTTCAATTGGAAAGAAATTGCCGTTCAACAGCCAATAGGAATGCCTGATACAGAAAATAAAATGATGTCTCGTCATTAAATTTTCATTCTCTAGGCGGCATCCAATTAAATTATTCTCTTTTGTCATAAACTGATGACGTCTCGCAACAGCTGCCACATTTATGAGCTACGAGCATTCTTATTGGCTGTTGTCTGGCAATTTTTCTCCCAAAATATTTGTTAGTTCATTCCTACATCTCTCATACCAGTTCATTACTCACTTTGCCTTCAGTAAATGAACACCTGTCTAAACTGCTCTGACAGTGATGAGGTCAGCCTTTACACCTAAGTAGGTGCTTTTGCTCAGTGCCACTTTGTGGTGACCCATCTTTTTGAAATTTGGTGTTGACCAAGCTATTGCTCTGGGAGCAAAGGTGCCTACTGTCTGTCATTAGCGATTGCACTTCATTGGCCTAGTTAAAGAACACCCGTGCCTATGGAAAATAAAATCAAAAGATCACCCTATATACTTATACAGTGTGTCTTTGTCTGTATATATCGACAAAAAAATAACAATAGAAAACAATGTAGGTATTTTGGCAGGGAGCCACGAATGGGGTCTTTGCGTGGGGTCGCACTAGTGTGTCCCTGCGCGGGGTTGCACTAGTGGGTCCCTGCGTGGTGCTGCGTTAGGAATTGTGGTGCCGCGTTAGGAGTTCCCTGCGTGGGGCCGCGTTAGGAGTTCCCTGCGTGGGGCTGCGTTAGGAGTTCCCTGCGTGGGGCCGCTTTAAGAGTTCCCTGCTTGGGCAGGGAGCCGCGCGAGGGTGTCCCTGCTTGGGCAGGGAGCCGCGCGAGGGTGTCCCTGCTTGGGCAGGGAGCTGCGCGAGGGTGTCCCTGCTTGGGCAGGGAGGTGCGCGAAGTTGTCCCTGCTTGGGCAGGGAGCTGCGCGAAGGTGTCCCTGCTTGGGCAGGGAGGTGCGCGAAGTTGTCCCTGCTTGGGCAGGGAGCTGCGCGAAGGTGTCCCTGCTTGGGCAGGGAGCTGCGCGAGGGTGTCCCTGCTTGGGGCAGGGAGCTGCGCGAGGGTGTCCCTGCTTGGGGCAGGGAGCTGCGCGAGGGTGTCCCTGCTTGGGGCAGGGAGCTGCGCGAGGGTGTCCCTGCTTGGGCAGGGAGCCGCGCGAGGGTGTCCCTGCTTGGGCAGGGAGCCGCGCGAGGGTGTCCCTGCTTGGGCAGGGAGCCGCGCGAGGGTGTCCCTGCTTGGGGCAGGGAGCCGCGCGAGGGTGTCCCTGCTTGGGCAGGGAGCCGCGCGAGGGTGTCCCTGCTTGGGCAGGGAGCCGCGCGAGGGTGTCCCTGCTTGGGCAGGGAGCCGCGCGAGGGTGTCCCTGCTTGGGCAGGGAGCCGCGCGAGGGTGTCCCTGCTTGGGCAGGGAGCCGCGCGAGGGTGTCCCTGCTTGGGCAGGGAGCCGCGCGAGGGTGTCCCTGCTTGGGCAGGGAGCCGCGCTAGGGTGTCCCTGCTTGGGCAGGGAGCCGCGCGAGGGTGTCCCTGCTTGGGCAGGGAGCCGCGCGAGGGTGTCCCTGCTTGGGCAGGGAGCCGCGCGAGGGTGTCCCTGCTTGGGCAGGGAGCCGCGCGAGGGGGTCCCTGCTTGGAGCAGGGAGCTGCGCGAGGGGGTCCCTGCTTGGGGCAGGGAGCTTCAAGAGGGTGTCCCTGCTTGGGGCAGGGAGCCGCGCGAGGGGGTCCCTGCTTGGGGCAGGGAGCCGCGCGAGGGGGTCCCTGCTTGGGGCAGGGAGCTGCGCGAGGGTGGCCCTGCTTGGGCAGGGAGCCGCGCGAGGGGGTCCCTGCTTGGAGCAGGGAGCCGCGCGAGGGGGTCATTGCTAGGAGCAGGGAGCCGCGCGAGGGGGTCATTGCTTGGAGCAGGGAGCCGCGCGAGGGGGTCATTGCTAGGAGCAGGGAGCCGCGCGAGGGGGTCATTGCTAGGAGCAGGGAGCCGCGCGAGGGGGTCATTGCTAGGAGCAGGGAGCCGCGCGAGGGGGTCCCTGTTTGGGGCAGGGATCCTTGCGAGGGGGTTCCTGCTTGGGGCAGGGAGCCGCGCGAAAAGTTGTTATCTGTGTAAAGTGATCTTTGAAAAGTTGTTATCTGTGTAAAGTGATCTTTGAAAAGTTGTTATCTGTGTAAAGTGATCTTTGAAAAGTTGTTATCTGTGTAAAGTGATCTTTGAAAAGTTGTTATCTGTGTAAAGTGATCTTTGAAAAGTTGTTATCTGTGTAAAGTGATCTTTGAAAAGTTGTTATCTGTGTAAAGTGATCTTTGAAAAGTTGTTATCTGTGTAAAGTTATCTTTGAAAAGTTGTTATCTGTGTAAAGTTATCTTTGAAAAGTTGTTATCTGTGTAAAGTTATCTTTGAAAAATTCTCCATTGATTTTTTTCAACATTTTGTTTCAAACCTCGTCTTTATTCGATTAAAATATTCATTTCAGATTCACACCATGGCTTCAACAGGACAAATTTGAAGAGATGGATTATTGTTCTATATATTATATTTTAGTTTGTGATTAAATTTGAGGTTGGTTTTCTATATTCAATAACATCGAAAATATTTCAAGGAAGACTGTGTTAGAGTTCTGGTGAGTTCCATTAATTGTTATTCAAAATAAATTTTAGGTCTGTTCTAGTGTTTTTGTAAGTAATTCAATTATTTGTTGTTATATTTTTAGTTTACCTTAAAATTCTACCTGCCAGAGTGCAATTAATCGTACTTTTAATTTGCGTTCCTTATATAAATGTGTTTGGCCGATTCTGTACTTGAACAATATTCTCTTTGAAATATGCATTATATTCTTATATTTTTCATATGTTTAATGTTTATAGATAGTTAAATGTTTTTAATAAAAAATAAAATGCTTCTAATAATCATTTGCTAATTATAAAAGACTATCATTTTAATGAAAAGAATATGCTTTAATTAAAATAGGCTCAAGATTATATTTTTAAGCTAACCCTAATTATTAACATTTTTATCATTTTTCTTACCGCTACTTGCAAGTAACGTTGTAACTTTCCTGCATAATTATATCCACTTTTGATACAGAAAGTAAAATGAAGAGAATAAATTATGAATAAAAACTATTATATCCACTTTTGATACATAAACTAAGCTATTTCACTGATGGTGTAGGTGACTTTGTTCATGGAGCCACTTACCTATCTGACTGCTTTTTCCAGTCCCTTGTATTTATTTCTCTTTTGATGTTCGGTATGTGGCCTTTGGTTCCGAAATAGACAAATCTTGAACAAAAAAGTTGTAGAGTTCTGTTAGAATTCAAGAAAATGATGAAAATTAAGTAAATAATAGTAAATTTCTGAATGATTTACCGGCTGAAATAATTAAAAGGGTAAATTTTTGCTCAAAATACCAATTCAATGTCAATTATTCATTAAAAAATGTTATTTTTTTTTGTATTTATTTATTTAGGGACTTCAATGAAAGTTACTATGTATTTAATTGATTGAACTTGCTAAGAAGCTAAATAAGCTAAATAATTATTATTATATATATAAATTTTTACGTGTCCGAAAAAATGGAGCCGTGTTGAAACATATATATATATATATATATATGATACTCATTATGATGTAATTGCTTTCTCATTAATGTTGGTCACTCCCAGTTGCTTTACGCACCTTCTTATGTCATTTGAATTGAAAGCTGTTTAGCAATTGGGAGGACAAAATAATGGGCGGTATTCTAAGTTTTCTTCAGATTTTCCCGAAGAAATGAAGACCAGTCGCCTTCGCAACATCAACAGTTGCTCTGGCCACTAGTATATTTATTATCTTGCTACTCCTATAAAATTATGGAGTGAACCGGCGAGAGGGAGGGGCAGTTAATAGCTTGAAGGATGCCTGGAGGTTGACCATCATTTATGGGTCACGGATTGGAGGTCAAGTGAGACGGGAGGAGGGATGGGCGGAGCCACTATGCTCACAGCCGGATTGGTGCCACCTCACTGCCATTATTAAGCAGTGTCTCTGTTCATATGATTGTAAGTGGTACTGATAGTGAATATGAAATCATTTGTAGTCATTGGCATAGGGAGTGTCCAACCTAATTTAGGACAATTTAGTCAAGTGTATACTCAAATGAGTTTTCATTAATATTTATATTTTAATTCAGTTTATTTTCTATTAAAATCAGTTTGTTGCTGTCTTACTAATTGGACGTTCTTTCCTTTTAGTTTTCGCATGTGCTGGTTCTTCTTACTGTTCACTCCTGTCTAGTCGACTTACCCTCCTATTGTCCTGTTTGAGCCTAATCAATACTGAATAATGGATAACTAAATTATTCCATAACTGTATATAATTAATCCGAATTTTTTGAATAAATAATTATATCTTTATTTTCAAATTGTCCTTCGAATATTTAGTTTCAACCGTTTTTCTTGATAAGCCGTACGCTAACTCGGAACTTACTCTAAAATGGGACATGTTGAATATCTGAACCAATCGCTTCTAATAACCTCATCTGTAACGAATACTGTTGATTTTTATAGTAGTTACCGTGAAATAATCACATCAAAAAATTGTCTCCATTTTACATGTTTACGAACGGTAATAACATTAAGATAATTATTACCACTTTTGTAAAAGCGGGGCCTGGCTGTATCACATCCTTGAAAGCTCTTATACATGTTCCCAATTAATAATTATATATATTTCATCAAGGACATTGACAATTCCATCATTAAATTATATAAAAATATATGTTTCAATATGGATAAAAAAGAAGATCGCAATAGGTCTATTTCGCGGGCATCTCAAATGGCCTCGATAATACCCTCATAGTATACCTACCTATAGAGGGTGTCCTTTTAAATCAGTGTGATGGTAGACATCATAGTGGGAAGTGCAAGAGGTGTGTGACGCTCCTGATGCTACGATGTGAAGTGTAACTGTACAGTGAGGAAAAACAATACGAAACTATAATTACTCCATATGTTTTATTTTTGGCGAAGTTGTATTTATTGAATATATAAGTTGTGGTTAGTTCCGAGTTATCGAACGGTACTTCATATAAAAAACTGTATAATTTAACATTTTAACTAGCAAGTTAAATTTTATAGATTTTACTTATATGATCGAAAAAGAGAAACCGTTCGATAACTCGAAACTTACCCTACAGTGATTATTCGTATCGCTACATAATGTTGCATTAATATAAAATTTTGGTGACTTTAACGCTTCTGATAGAGTTATCTCAAAGAAATATTTTATTTACGCGACGGTTTTGGAGCATTGAAAACGCCCCAAAAACGGTCGTGTGACCAGGGCCCTAAACACAAAAATGAACATAATGTTAATTTCAATTTGTTAAAAAAATTTATTATTGGCATATTGTATGGTATTTTGAATTATTTTTTATATCATTTGCATATTTTTTATTCTTCAAGTTATAAATAAATAAATGCCAAATTTAAGTGACTTCACATTATCCGGTTTCTGGTAAATAATAAATAAAACAACTTTATCAATTTATTATCGTTTTTTTTTTTTTTCTTTTGTTTAAAAAGACAATATTTTTCCATTATACACTAAGTTTTTATATACAGAAAACACTAATTCTCATAATAAATATGTTTGTTATATTATTTCTCAATTCATTCAATATATTTATATACAAACAAGAATTAAATTTTTCATTATATTATATACGACTCTAATTAAATCGATTCAAAATAATATAATAATTATTATTATGTACAATTTACATTTTATATATTTTTTGTACATTATTTTCTGTAAAGGGAATTTTTTTTAAATTATATTTTCATTACAAACTGTTCACTGTCAGTTACAAACTGTTCACTGTCAGTTACAAACTGTTCACTGTCAGTTACAAACTGTTCACTGTCAGTTACAAACTGTTCACTGTCAGTTACAAACTGTTCACTGTCAGTTACAAACTGTTCACTGTCAGTTACAAACTGTTCACTGTCAGTTACAAACTGTTCACTGTCAGTTACAAACTGTTCACTGTCAGTTACAAACTGTTCACTGTCAGTTGCAAACTGTTCACTGTCAGTTGCAAACTGTTCACTGTCAGTTGCAAACTGTTCACTGTCAGTTACAAACTGTTCACTGTCAGTTGCAAACTGTTCACTGTCAGTTACAAACTGTTCACTGTCAGTTACAAACTGTTCACTGTCAGTTACAAACTGTTCACTGTCAGTTACAAACTGTTCACTGTCAGTTACAAACTGTTCACTGTCAGTTGCAAACTGTTCACTGTCAGTTACAAACTGTTCACTGTCAGTTACAAACTGTTCACTGTCAGTTACAAACTGTTCACTGTCAGTTACAAACTGTTCACTGTCAGTTACAAACTGTTCACTGTCAGTTACAAACTGTCCACTGTCAGTTACAAACTGTTCACTGTCAGTTACAAACTGTTCACTGTCAGTTACAAACTGTTCACTGTCAGTTACAAACTGTGCACTGTCAGTTGCAAACTGTTCACTGTCAGTTGCAAACTGTTCACTGTCAGTTGCAAACTGTTCACTGTCAGTTACAAACTGTTCACTGTCAGTTACAAACTGTTCACTGTCAGTTACAAACGGAAAAATTGAACTCGAAAATATAATTAAATTGAACTTTCACAGTTAGAAGTTTATTTAAAATAGTTTATTTCAGTCTATCGTCTCATAGAAGTTTTAATAATTGGTTTTAAACATAGAGATAGTTTAAAAATTCTATCTGACGGATCAACATTTCCGATCTTACAGGTAATAATAATTATTAAATATTTTTATCTTACACTATCGAAAATGTGGAACTGTTCGATAACTTGGAACTCACCGTTTGTTTATAGATAAATAAACTGTTTTTATACCATATGCATATCAAAAACTAATTACTAAAATAAATTTAGCCAAACTTCATTATTGTTCAAGGTAAACAAATAACTGGTTGTGTTTGTAATATGTTCATCGTATAATTGCACTGGGATGTTCAATGTTCACTGGGATGTTCAATGTTCACTGGGATGTTCAGTGTTCACTGGGATGTTCAATGTTCACTGGGATGTTCAATGTTCACTGGGATGTTCAATGTTCACTGGGATGTTCAATGTTCACTTGGATGTTCAATGTTTACTTGGATGTTCAATGTTCACTGGGATGTTCAATGTTCACTTGGATCTTCAATGTTCACTGGGATGTTCAATGTTCACTTTGATGTTCAATGTTCACTGGGATGTTCAATGTTCACTGGGATGTTCAATGTTCACTGGGATGTTCAGTGTTCACTGGGATGTTCAATGTTCACTTTGATGTTCAATGTTCACTGGGATGTTCAATGTTCACTGGGATGTTCAATGTTCACTGGGATGTTCAATGTTCACTGGGATGTTCAATGTTCACTTGGATGTTCAATGTTCACTGGGATGTTCAATGTTCACTTGGATGTTCAATGTTCACTGGGATTTTCAGTGTTCACTGGGATGTTCCATGTTCACTGGGATGTTCAATGTTCACTGGGATGTTCAATGTTCACTGGGATGTTCAATGTTCACTGGGATGTTCAATGTTCACTTGGATGTTCAATGTTCACTTGGATGTTCAATGTTCACTGGGATGTTCAATGTTCACTTTGATGTTCAATGTTCACTGGGATGTTCAGTGTTCACTGGGATGTTCAGTGTTCACTGGGATGTTCAATGTTCACTTTGATGTTCAATGTTCACTGGGATGTTCAATGTTCACTGGGATGTTCAATGTTCACTGGGATGTTCAATGTTCACTGGGATGTTCAATGTTCACTTGGATGTTCAATGTTCACTGGGATGTTCAGTGTTCACTGGGATGTTCAATGTTCACTGGGATGTTCAATGTTCACTGGGATGTTCAATGTTCACTGGGATGTTCAATGTTCACTGGGATGTTCAGTGTTCACTGGGATGTTCAATGTTCACTTTGATGTTCAATGTTCACTGGGATGTTCAATGTTCACTTGGATGTTCAATGTTCACTGGGATGTTCAATGTTCACTTTGATGTTCAATGTTCACTGGGATGTTCAATGTTCACTGGGATGTTCAATGTTCACTGGGATGTTCAGTGTTCACTGGGATGTTCAGTGTCCACTGGGATGTTCAGTGTTCACTGGGATGTTCCATGTTCACTGGGATGTTCAATGTTCACTGGGATGTTCAGTGTTCACTGGGATGTTCAGTGTTCACTGGGATGTTCAGTGTTCACTGGGATGTTCCATGTTCACTGGGATGTTCAGTGTTCACTGGGATGTTCAATGTTCACTGCGATGTTCAGTGTTCACTTGGATGTTCAGTGTTCACTTGGATGTTCAATGTTCACTTTGATGTTCAATGTTCACTGGGATGTTCAATGTTCACTGGGATGTTCAATGTTCACTGGGATGTTCAGTGTTCACTGGGATGTTCAATGACTTGCGTAATTTTCTAAGAAGAGTCTATGAAATTTTTCCCACAAGGACGTTTTTCAGACGTAGATAACAAAGTGAAAAAAAAACTTGATTTTAGCGTTCGATAGCACCCGTATAACCTTCTGTGTTACATTATACCAATTTTAATAGTGATATATGGATATAAAGCAAAGGAGTAAGGGAAAATACCTACAAAATATTACCTTGGGCTTATTTTATTTGAAGTATTGATTACTTCATAACTCTGGGACACTGATAGTTTTCTATGATTGAAATCTTGGAGAAAACTATGGTCTTTGAGGGATAACTAGCACAAAATTCATGACGTATATAGTTTTCTATAATTAAAACATAGAAAATACTTCATAACTCAGGTGCTTCATAACGAAAAACTTCATAACTCAGGTGCTTCATAACGAAAAACTTCATAACTCAGAAGTTTTAAAGTATTTTATTTATTTGCAGACGCAGTTATATTTCTAATCTTCATAAATTGCTTCAGTTTTAAATACCAGAACAATTAAATATATAATTTCAATTTAGAACCAAGGCTATATATTTTAATTCCATATTACTATTTATGTTATATTACTATATATTATATATAATAATTCCTTTGCATAAAATGTACATAAAATGTGTATCATATTTCCTGCTGTTTCCAAAAGTTTAATAATGCTAATTTTTGTTTTAATAATAAATTGCTTCTTGCTGTTCTCTACTGCTTGACGCTACATTTTTTACCGCACTGATATCACGTCAGTTCCTAGAGCGCTTTACGGACAAATTTGGCAAACTCTTTTTTACCCAGCTTACGTACTTACGGTATATTGTATATATTATATATATGTATATATTATTTATATGTATATATTGAAATCATGAGCTTTACAGTGAAATTCAATAAACAAAATAAAGATGTTCTTAGAGAATTTGGTTTAATTAAGACATTATTGTAATAATCAAGTATTTAAGTATATAGTAATTATATAAGATTTAGTAAGGGATGATTATATAGTTAATGAAGTTATTCAAGTATATAGTAATTATGTTGTTTATAGTAATATACAACTTCAAGTTATTGAAGTGTATATATAGTAAAATTTAACTGATAACCACATTCATTATCAGTAATATGGTAGTAATATTAATTTCCATCCATGAGTAAAAATTAATGCTTGTTTGGCCTTTACTAATTACTACAATAATCTATCGGCTAATTACTAAAATAATCAGGACTATACCGTTAGAAGAAACTGCTGCTCCATTTTAGCCCCAAGGTCACCTGGTAGGTTGCAATTGCCAAACACCTGAAAATGATACGATAACGGTGGAGAAAATTGAACACTGAGGGAAAAAGATCCATAAACTAAATAGCCTGCAGCAGCTGAAATGCACGTGGCTGCTTAACTGAAATGCACGTGGCTGCTTAACTGAAATGCACGTGGCTGCTCAACTGAAATGTACGTGACTGTCTAACTGAAATGCACGTGACTGCTTAACTGAAATGCACGTGACTGCTTAACTGAAATGCACGTGACTGCTTAACTGAAATGCACGTGACTGCTTAACTGAAATGCACGTGACTGCTTAACTGAAATGCACGTGGCAGCCTAACTGAAATGCACGTGGCTTCTCAACTGAAATGCATGTGGCTGTCTAACTGAAATGCACGTGGCCTAACTGTTCTTTAATTATTTAATGACGTAGAACTGCACCCTTGCCTGTCTGCTTGAAAATATACATACCTAATAATGATTTAATAATTGTATGCACTGATCTTGAATTAGGCAATTGGGGCCTTCAATATAATTTACAATGTTACTATGTTTTACATGTGTTTGCGTGTACGGGAGTTAATAATACACCCAGTCTTGAATTTAGACACGGCATACAGTCAATTATTCTCCATTACGGTAAACACTGATTGTATTTTCCAAAATTTGAGATGAAAGGTTTCTTTTGTCGGGTATGTCCGACGAAAGATAGTCATTTAAATTGTTAAATTACGATTGGATTTTCGCATCATTTTGCAATTTTATTTCATCGATTATATTTTCCTGAATGGGTATCAATTTATTTACATACATTTTAGGTGATGATATTATATATATTCATAGAAAAATTTAACTGTTTTGAATAGATTGAACAGTGTAAAAATTGAGTCACTGTGATGTACTAATCAGAGAAAAGAGTCACTGTGATGATGTAACTATCAGAGAAAAGAGTCACTGTGATGATGTACTATCAGAGAAAAGAGTCACTGTGATGATGTACTATTAGAGTAAAGAGTCACTGTGATGATGTACTATCAGAGAAAAGAGTCACTGTGATGATGTACTATCAGAGGAAAGAGTCACTGTGATGATGTACTATCAGAGAAAAGAGTCACTGTGATGATGTACTATCAGAGAAAAGAGTCACTGTGATGATGTACTATCAGAGAAAAGAGTCACTGTGATGATGTACTATCAGAGTAAAGAGTCACTGTGATGATGTACTATCAGAGTAAAGAGTCACTGTGATGATGTACTATCAGAGAAAAGAGTCACTGTGATGATGTACTATCAGAGTAAAGAGTC
>CANNZV010006273.1:0-19209 GCA_947561585.1 Caprella mutica
CTAAGTTGGTTGAGACCATTACCTCGGAAGGGTACCAGAATGTAATGATTTTGACGAGTGAAGAGCAGTTATTAGTTTACTACGAAAACAGAGTACAACGATTTGAGCCAAGAGCAATTATAGACATTATTCAATTGATTGCTGATGCATCAATAGGAAATGAGATTGAAGAAATTCAATTAATTGCTCAAAGATTACAAATTCCAGTGCTTACAGTCGTGTTAAGAAATGAAGACTTAAGCAAATGGAAAAACGGTACATTTTCTTTAGAAGAATTTGTTGCCACACTTCACGTTGCACAAGGTGGACCTAATCTGCCTAAAGGGACGATATCGAATACAGGGAATTTTCGGATAGAACTAGAACTTAAACCAGAAATTGGTTTAGGACTTGGTGGTTTTCCGGACCCTGTTATTCATCGTTTTTTCATGATACCAACTATCAACACGTTTTTGTGGAAGGGAGCGCAACTTAAATCGGAAATTATTTTACCTATCAGTTCAGAGTTTAAAATTGTTGGCGAGCGAGTGATTCGACCAGGTATTCTCTCTTTTTCTCAAACTATTCAACTACCTAAACAACTTTGGTTGCAGGCATCCTTAGGTTATTTTTCTAACAACCGTTTTGGAGGTCGTTTATCCTTTGCTAAATACTTTTTCAATGGCTCGCTAGCACTAATGGGCCGTGTAGGGTACACGGGATATGCTGCCTATCCAAAAAAAATGAATTTGGAAGAAGCCGTTAAAGGTTGGGAATATTCAGAGGCTGATTACTATGATTATAATGTTGGCGTGAATTATTGGTTTGACCAATGGAATACCCAAATTAGCCTAGAATATGGTCGAGCATTATTCAATGAAAATCAATTAAAATTTACCTGTATCCAACGATTTAATGAGGTAGATATAGGTTTTTATGGATTTAAAACTCAAAGAGGAAATAATTATGGAATGATATTGAAAATACCTATTGCTCCCAAAAAATATTGGAAACCCAAAAGAATTTCCATACGACCAGCACATTCTTTGAACTATAACTATCAAGCTACACAAGCAACAGTAGAATCCTATGAAACAGGTTTATCCATCATGGACCTTAATCGTCAGCTTAATCCTGCATTTATTAAAAATCAATTAAGTCTTTTGAAAAGATGGAAGGAAAACTGACTATCGATACATGTGAAACTGTAAAATAAATCAAAAAAAAATCACTAATTATGTCATGTTCTAGATCACCGTAGCTAAAACATTAAAAAATCAATCACAGGAATAATTTCCATTTATTATTCTTAACGAATAGAAGCATTTAATTAACCTAGGGATAATTTCTTGCTTACTGGAATCACGGGAAATTAACATTTTCCGTGATTGTAAGAAGAGAGTGTACGTGTGGCCACGCGTACCTCTCTATTTTGATTCAATAATGCTTCTTAATAAATTTTACATAATGAACAAATTTTTTTGTGGATATACTCGATGGCTAGGCTTAGTCTTAGTTATGCTAGTTTATCTTTCTAGTTGCGGGAAGCTAGATAAAATAGACGGAATAGAGGAAGCCGTTCTAAATACTTCCTCTTCTTCCCGTTCTTCTCAATGCGAGTTGATTATTAGCGGACGTGTTGTGAATACTAAGAACTTGGAACCGATAGCTGATGCTATGGTCGAGAGTAGTCAATTTATGGCAACAACGGACGAAGATGGTCATTTTTCTGCTAAAGTTACTATCGAAGAAGATGGTATAGTAGATGACGTTACTGTTAGTAAAGACGATTTTATTGTCAAGGAATTCAAAGCTTTTTATAGTAGCTTAGTGACTGTTGGTACTTGTCCTGCTGTGACTAACATAAGCTGGGATATTGGACTTTCTGAATTGAAAGAAGATGTTTGGGTAGGTGTTAAGGAGGGTGCTTGGTATAAAATCATGGATACTGTAGCTACTGAGTACACAACAGATATAGGTCTATTGGATACTGCTCTTTTAACGAATGTTTATACCATAGATATTAGAAGAGGCTCTTTTAATGAATGGAAAAACGTCGTTATTTCGCCGGACAATGGTCGAGCGGTAGGACCTGGTATTCCTATTGAAGTATCTAATTTTGTTGTTGTTCATTTTGATATTCAAGTGAATGATAATGCTAATGGTCTTCAGCAAGTTGCTTCTTCTCGAGGCAATGAGGTGTTTTTGAAAGATTTAGATATTCGCTTTCCAATACCTAATGCGGTTAATTTAAATGATTTTTCTGTCATTGCCTTAGATGATTTAGGCATTGATGAAGAAGCTGTAAAGTTGGACGTTCAGGGCAATATTGTTTATTTTGAAACAGAAGATGGGCAGCACTGTATAGCCTATAATCCACTCTTATTAAATGTCGTACAACCTGCACTTGAAGCAATAGCCAATGGAGCATCTTTGGAGGAAATTAATAAAACCATCACTGATGGATTAGCAGTATTGGCAGAATCTGGCCAAGGAAACGGTATCGGTGGAGGCTCCACCATGATAGATACTGAAGTAGAAAGCAATGGTAGAATTGCTAATCAGGAGGTGCTCTCTAATTGTGAATGTGGAAATCCAACTATTCAAAACTATTCTGCTTCTTTAGAAGGTTTTGAAGATATTACCATTTATTTTCCTCTTAGTACTACAGCAGAGCAACGAGCATTAGCATATACTACACTTAGAGCGCTTTTAGCTGTTTCTGGTGATCCGAATCAATCGGTAGAATTAGGTGTAGAACTTGATAGATGTAGTACGGCTAAGGTGGTTTCGCAAGAGATTGTCCGAACAGTAGAAGGAAAAGTGTTAGGTTTTACTTTCACTTATACTGGTACTGACAGATTAGAAACAACCGTCACGAATCAAGGTTGTGCTACAGATACACCTTGTCACCAAGGATGTCCTGGATAAGCAATTGCAAATCGCATAAAGTACATTCCCATGTGATGGGTATATATTAGAACTGACAAAAGTAATTAGTGTTAAATTTTCAAAATACCTTGAACGCATAAAAGTGTTCAGGGTATTTTTTTGTAATACTAACCTGCACGCACTGATAACTTACTTTTACATCCACAAAGTAGATGTTTGCTCAAAAATAGTTTCAATGGCTAAATTTGCACTCATAACTTAACAATATGCCCTACCTTAGGGTCAATTTTGCCATCCAACATCGGCAAATACAAGCCTGCTAACGCCAGCGCTCCAACTGAATTTTTGACCGTCATCCAATCACCAATTTGCTTTGTGAATCCTATCCATGCCGAACCAACACGTTGTTGAAACCCTTCGACTCCCCATTCCTTATTCCGCTTTAATGCTTGGGAAGGAGCGAAGAAAAATTTTCCGTTGGAAGCAGCGCCATCAGCATCTCCTCGTTGTGTCCAATCCACCATACCTACTAAGCAATTATAGACCAATTTACTACCCAGATGTCCTTGTAGATTTTCTTGTACCTTTTCATTTCCTGAAAAGTCCACTATAATACTATTTGCACTATTTGAAATTTGAGCAAATTGGTCATAGGAAAACACTTGATCATAATAGCCCAATCCTTCTACAAATTCCATATTTCCTTTAGAGGTTAAGCCAATAATATTTAGGTTGCTATCGGTTTTTCGATGAGCTAATAGATGAGCCAATCCTATTGCGGTTTTACTAGATGCACTGGTCAGAATAATAGCAGCACCACCAAAGAAATCATTATCGTCCATAAAATCATCTATCAAGAAGGAGGTAGTGAAAAGTGGACGAAATAGACTTTGAATAGCTTCTCCTTTTTTGGTATATCCAGGGTCAGTTTTAGTGTTGATGTAATTATTATAAATCGGAGGAAGTGCCTGCCGGTGAGCGACACCATCCATAAAATTGGTGGGTTTAACCTTAGCTGGGGACATAATTAAATGGCTACCCATTGGATAGTATCCATAAAATCTTTCGCCTACTTGGATGCCTTCGTTTTTGGAGGCAACCACATCCGCAAATCCCCACATAGGAATAATACCCCAGTCATCCGAGACGGGAAAGAATTTCCAGTAGCCGACTACTTCTCCTACCGCAGCATAGGTTATATTGTTGGAAGTGAAAGCAAATTGGTCAACCTTTACTAAAATTTGTCTATCTGCTAAGTTAGTATCAGAAGGGGTTTCTTTTTTTACAATTTTGTATTGGTGAAAATCTTTTCGATTTACATGAATATTGAATGAAGACATATTTTAGTTTTTTTTTAGAACTAAAAATTTTAGTGATAGTTCTGAATTGGGAAACACCGCTTATATAGGACGATGGAAAAATAAGTTTAGAAGCGCTATTTTTGTGCTTATAAATTATGGAATAGATATGAATTTACAAAAGATACAAGACTACATAGTTCAATTCAAGCGACATTTGAGAAGCAAGCAAAAAGATGCTACTCTTTATCGTTGGGAAAGTCTACAAAATTTTCAACTGAACTTTGACCTGCAAACGTCTGAGCTTACTCAAATGTATGACAATAGTCTGCAAAATACACAAACTGTTCGGCTTTGGAAAGATAGACAATATTTTCCCAAACAAATCATGCTGCTGTTTTGTAATCTTCAACCTGATTACGTTAAGTTTGCTTTTACAGACCTATTTAATGAGGAGAAAGCTATAGCAGGGCGTATGGATAGATTTATTTTTTATTGTGATGAATTATTAGCAGCCTATAAAGAGAAATATCCTTTAAAAATTGAAAATAACCATTACCACCATTATCCAATCATAGCTTTATATCTCAGTTTTTATTATCCTGAGCAGTATGCGCTTTATAATTTTACTATTTTTAAGAAGACAATGATTAATTTGGGTAGTAGAGACATCCCTAAGTTAAATGATATTGAGCGATTCTTTAAGATTTGTCGAACACTCGATAAATTCCTAGCTAAAGACGAAGAAGTTTGGACTTTGCACCAAGCAAGACTTCATCCAACCAAACATTTTCAAGGAAAATCTCTATTACTAGTCAATGAATTTTGTGAAATGATTAGTTGGGATTAATTATATGTAGTGGGACAAAAATAAATTTACCTATTTTTAAAGTCGGCATAATCAACAAAGTCTCTTGAAGTGAACCGTTTTGTTCGTTGATTATGCCGACAATAGGTAAATTTATTTTTTTCGTGTCCCTATGGTTATTTGAGTCGTTTTTTGTCGCCCTATAGAATTTGCCAAAACACCAACTTTTATTAAGAGATCCCGTAAACTTCGTCATACTTCAACAAAATAACCCCAACTTATGGCAAAGAAAAAATCCAAAAAAAATAACCAAAACTCAAAGAAGAAACCAGTATCCAAGAAAAGTAATTTTTTGACTACTTTTTGGCAAGAAAAATCGCCCGTTTTTAAGTTTATGGCTGGCTTCGCTGTTTGTATCCTTGTGTTTTATGTGATTTATTATTCTTCCTGGTTTGAAACAAATCTGAAACCACCTATTTTGGCATTGCAAGCTATGGCAGGAGGAGGCCTATTAAATATTTTTGGATATGGTGTTGATGTAGCTGGTGAAGTTATTTCTGGAAATGGAGCATCTGTAAAGATAGCAGGAGGTTGTGATGGATTGGAGGCGACTGCTTTATTCTTGGCTGCTATTTTGGTTTTTCCCCTACCATTCAAATTCAAATGGCCGGGACTATTGCTAGGTTTTATTGTTTTGTCAATAGTAAATGTGGTTAGAATCGCAGGTTTATACCTAACTCAAAAATATTGGCCAGAAGCTTTTGATTTTATGCATATTCAAGGAGGATTGTATTTTTATGCCATTATTACAATTCTTTTTATGTTAATATGGGCAAATTGGGCATTGAATAATTATAAAAAAGAAAAAATGGCTGTAGTAGCTAGTTAAGAGACGACGCAGGAATAAATCGAGCCGTTTTACTTGTTTTTTATTACCTTCTAAAAAGAATCTTCATTTATTTTTATCTTATTACTGAGTATAATGAACTTGCGCAATCTACTTTTAAAAAAATTTTTGCCTTTTGTCTTTTTGTTTTTGACACTTTCTATTTTATCAATGAGTTCGAAAGTGCAAAAAGTCTATTATCCAGTTTTTGGTAATTTTATTACTAAAACATTAAATAGCTCTTTGTTAGATACTTATTTTAAGCTTAAACCTAAATCTGCGCAAACAGATTTTGATTACAATACGGTAGGTGTTCTTTTTCAATCAAAAAAAGTCTTGCAAGCAATCACCACAGAGGCAAAGCGTCAAAATGTAAGGGCTAGCTATGATTATCAAGGATTTATTCTGAAAATCGACGAGACTTTTGTTGCGCCTTTGATTTTCTTTATGTGTCTCCTTCTTTTTACGCCAGGCTCATGGAAGCAAAAAGGCATAGCTTTTCTACTTGGCACTATATTAATTTTAGGGTTTGCCTATTTGATTGTTTATTTTAAAGGGTTATATATGGTAAGTAAGTCGGGAGTAAGAGACCTCCTGTATGCTCCTAATGACCTTAATTTTTTTCAAATACTCCATTATATTTTTAGTTCAGTGACTATAGTGACAGTAGTCTTGTTTACCTGGATTTTAGTTTCTTTTAGAAAAAGTGATTTGAAAAATTTGTTTATGGAGTCTTAGTATTGAAGGAATACTTCGTATTTCATTATTCTTAGTAGTGGGACAAAAATAAATTTAAATATTTTTAAAGTCGGCATAATCAACAAAGTCTCTTGAAGTGAACCGTTTTGTTCGTTGATTATGCCGACAATATGTAAATTTATTTTTTTCGTGTCCCTTAATCTGAATGTAAAGAATTAATTTTATTGAATGATAATAAAGACAGTTATACAATATCTAGAATCGATTGCTCCTCCTACTTATCAGGAATCTTATGATAATGCAGGATTAATTATAGGAGATGCTTCAGAATCAGTAACTGGCGTGATTTGTTGTTTGGATTCTACAGAAGCGGTCGTAGAGGAAGCTATTGCCAAAAAATGCAACTTAATTGTTGCGCATCATCCAATTGTATTTAAAGGATTAAAACGGTTTAATGGCAAGAACTATATAGAGCGTGTAGTTATGAAAGCTATTCGCAACAATATTGCAATTTATGCCATTCATACCAATTTGGATAATATGCTTTACCAAGGGGTGAATACTCGTATAGCAGCGCAGTTGGAGTTGGTCAATACACAGATTCTTGCTCCGAAAAATAAGTTTAAAAAACTATTCGCTTTTGGTGAAGAAGCAATACTAAACAAGTTGCGGGCCGAATTATTTGAAATAGGGGCAGGTGAAATGAAAGACCACCAACACTTAAGCTATGCTTCTTTGGGTATAGGCACAGTCGATGGCAAAGGCACGTCTACCGTAAAGTTAGAAGTACTTTTTCCTATAGATATAAGTGGGCAGGTACACCATATTTTGGAAAAATATAGCGCTGCTGAACGGGTGAATTTTGATATTATTTCCATAGAAAATACTAATAAGTTAATAGGTTCGGGGATGATTGGTGAACTACCCAAACCTATGTCAGAGAAGTCTTTTTTGGCTCATTTGAAAAACAAGATGCAAGTCAATTGCGTTAAACATACAGCACTGCGTGGTAAGAAAATTGCTAAAGTTGCTTTTTGTGGCGGAGCAGGTGGATTTTTATTGAAAAATGCAATTCGCCAGCAGGCAGATATTTTTATTACAGCAGACTACAAATATCATGAATTTTTTGATGCGGATGGGCATCTTATTATAGCTGATATTGGACATTATGAAAGCGAACAATTCACTATTAACCTATTACATGAGGTTTTAACGCAGAAATTTAGTAATTTTGCGGCTCATTGCACCGAAGTAAATACTAATCCTGTTAGTTATTATTTCTAATTTTAAATGCAATAAATTGATTATCAGTTTTTTATGCCGATTATATTAATTTAATATTACGCTTAATTAGCATACTAACTATAGATTCATTTTATATACTTATCCACAAAATCATCTATAAATATGGCAAAAGAATTAACGGTAGCTGAAAAATTAAAGCAATTATACGAATTGCAATTAGTGGATTCGGACATTGGTGGCATTGAAATCCTGAAGGGTGAGTTACCTATGGAAGTAAAAGATTTAGAAGACGAAATTGCTGGTTTAGACACTAGGGTCAATCGTTTGAAAAAAGATATTGATGATGTAAACTCTGAAATAGGGAAGCATGAAAGCAATATTAAAGAATCTGAATCTTTGATAGAAAAGTATAACCGTCAGATGGATAATGTAAAGAACAATCGGGAATACGATGCTTTACAGAAAGAATTAGAATTGCAAAAATTAGAAATTCAATTATCTGAAAAGAAAATTAGAGAATCTAAAAAATCTTTGGAAGGAAAAGATGAAACTTTGAAAGCAGCTATTGCTAGGTTTGAAGGAAAAGAGAAAGATTTAGAAATTAAGAAAGTTGAATTAGAAAAGATTCAAGAAAAGACGATACTTACGGAAGAAAAATTGATACGTAAATCTGAAAGAATACGTAAAAAAATCGAAGACCGCTTGTTGAAAGCTTATGATAGAGTGCGAGCTACTTATAGAAATAGATTAGGTGTTGTCACTGTTTCAAGAGATTCTTGTGGTGGTTGCTTTAACAAAATCCCACCTCAACTTCAAATGGAAATTGGGAATAGGAAAAAAATTATAGCTTGTGAACACTGTGGTAGAGTATTAGTAGATGACGATATTTTGACTGTTGGCAAAAAAGTAAAAGTCGCTCCTGCTCCTGCAGAATAAATTTAGACACATTCTTATATTAAATCATACGGGACTAGAAAATTATTTCTTTTTCCTCAAAAAAAGCCTCGAAGTTATTGTTTCGAGGCTTTTTTTATGCACCTACTTCAGTTCCTGCTGAACCTAATTTGGTTGCAAACAGTAGTTTGCGAATAAGGCTACAATCCATTTTGAGTATTACATATAACAAAAAACATTAATTGGTATCATATTTGTTAAATAATAATATGAATTGAATTATTAGGGGAAAGTATTAGCCAATTGGTATCATTCATGAGTACAAGATTTCCTCACATAGTTTAAATCTTACCCTGATAAGTATAACGCTTTTGGCTTATACACCTGAAACAACTACAGGCCTTTGCCTTATTATCCTATAAGATGTCTCCACCTTGATTAGAGTGGCATGAGAGAAGAATCATGTTAGTTCCAATAATATTGCGTCCAACAGAGCAATTAAGCTTACAAAAAATAATAAAATTTTCATTATCTATGAATAAACTAGGTAGATATTCGCTTTTGGTTTTCTTTCTACTTTTGAGTTTAAATAGTCTATTAGCGGAAGGGTCTAAGGACTTTAGAGATTACCCTGGTTACCGACTATTCTTTAATGCTGAGCAGAGACAACAAATAAAAGTATATGCTTCAGAAGGAGAAACAATTAATTTAGGAGCTAGCCACCTTGGAATTTCTGGTGGATTTATTTCCGTTTTTCGACCAGATGGAACCTTTCATTATATTTTTAATGGAAGCGATGGATTGGGGATTATCAACAATGATGTGGAAGAAATAAATGGACCGACTGGAGGTGGAACGACTAATGGAAATGGCTATATTCCTGGCACTGTTGAAGTAGGACCTGGACAGGCAGGCGTTTGGACTATAAGGTTCGAATATACTAACTATGACCAAGAAGCTTTTACAAATATATTGAACAGTGCAGCTTGGAATCGTAATGACCAAGCCACAGACCAAAGAGTTGTGTTGGCTTGGGATATTACAGTATCTAAAGACGCTGCGGCTAATATGGGCGGCACGATGGTAGAAGGTCGGGTCTATTCCAATGAATACATTTCTATTCAAAATGGAAATGATATTTTGACTTCTCCAACTTTTTATATTTTGACAAAAGATGGGTATCAGTATAAAATAGATTTTGAGGATATGGACCCATGGGGTTTGCCTATTTTTTCTAATAATACTGGGTTGACAACATCGGATGGTGCTCCCTGTTATCAGTCTGCTGGACAGACAGACTTCACTCGTTCCAATAATCTACAAAATTGGACGGAGGGCAATAAATACCTTTACGACCCTCAATCTGAGGATACTAATAATCATATAAATAATAAGATATTTTTTAATCTACCCGACCCAATGATGCCTGCCCAGGCTATGGTGACAGATTTGTATAGCCTAAATACTCATAATACTTGGTTGTACACAGAACCTCTATTAGTTGCTCCATTATTTGACAATATTTCTTTTAAAGGAGCTACCAATAATAGCAACCTTTGTACTAATGATATAGTGACTGAGGTAGGAGAAGGGGGCACCATTAGTTTTGATGTAAATATTAGTGGGATGTCCAAAATATCATTAGACTTTAATAATAATGGCATTTTTACTGATACTATTGATAGAATTTATTTTCAAAGATTAGAGATAGGAAGGAATACAATTGTATGGGATGGCAGAGATGGTCAAGGGAATGTTTTGCCAGCTACCACTAATTTTAATATCAATTATAAATTAGAAGCTAGAGGGGGAGAAACGCATGTCATGATGTTGGATGTGGAAAACAATATAGGAGGGATGACCTTCACTCGATTAAATGGATTGGAAAGCCCTGCTACAGAATATTATTATGATCACTCTGCTATTGGTGGACCAGTGAGTGGGGTAGGCGGCACTAGTGGCAACCCTAGAGCTACGACAACACCATTTTTATATTCAGATAGATTTGGTAATAACTTGCTATTAGATTATTGGGCGTATATAGAATATAGCTCATTTGGAAACGGTGGATTAGCTATTGATATTATTGAAAATTGTGACCAACCTATTGTAGATAATGATTTGGATGGCATTCCGGATTTTGTAGATTTGGATGATGATAATGATGGTATTTTAGATTTTTCGGAATACTGCAATCCTGAGGGAGATTATGTGTGTTTGCCTGGAGGTATGAATCCTACGGCAGATAATGATGCAGATAATATTCCTAATTATTTAGACAGTTCTGACCCTGCTATCAACAATGCTTGTGTGGATGCGAATAATGATGGAGTATGCGATGTGGTATTGTCTATTTATGATACGGATGGTGATGGAGTTCCAGACCATTTGGATTTGGATTCTGATAATGATGGCATTACTGATTTAGTAGAAGCCGGACATTTGCAAATTGACTTGGATGGTAATGGTGTCATAGATGGGGACAATTCTTTTTTTGGAGATAATGGCTTTTTTAATGCGTTGGCTTCAGACCCTAATGCTTTAGATGCATTTGAAAATTATAGTCTTTCGGATGCAGACGCAGATGGTGTGCTGGATCACGATGACTTAGATTCTGATAATGATGGTATTCCTGACGTTATAGAGGCGAACTATGGTCTGTTGGATAGTAACGGTGATGGTAGAATCGACGATGGAAATGGCATGCTTCCTATTGTTGGCCCTACTGGTTTGGTGACAAATATAGACCCAGCGACAACTGGTACGGCTATTCCATTGCCTCCCGATACAGATACAGACGGGATTCCAGATTGGCATGACTTAGACTCAGATAATGACGGAATTAATGATGTAGCAGAAAATGCAAATTACGACCCAGATAATGATGGACTTATAGGATGGGGCATTTCTACTGTCAACCTCAATGGACAAGTAATCGCTGACCAGAATGGCGTAAATATTAGTCCTTCGGTTAATCTTGTAAATACAGATGGGGTAGGAGCTGCAGATTTTAGAGATTTGGATGCAGACGGAGATGGTATCAATGATGTCAACGAAGCGGACCAACCAGATGCAGATGGCGATGGAAGAATAGGCACAGGCTTTCCAGTGGTCAATGCCCAAGGGCAGATTACGCAAGATGCTACTGGAGTAGTTTTAAGTACTAGTTCTAATCCTGAAGATACAGATACAGACCAAATTCCTGATTTCCAAGATGTTGACCGAGATGGCGATGGTATATTGGATAGTTACGAATGCCCTGGGGGATGGCCTTGCGCCAACTCAGATAATGATTCTTTAGCAGATGTAGATGATTTAGACTCAGATGATGATAAGCTCCTAGATAGTGAAGAATGTCCAGGAGGCGCACCATGTCCAGATTTTAATAGCAATACTTTAGCTAATTTTTTAGAATATGATTGTAATGTAAGAAATACACCACAACCAATTCAACCATCGGGCGGAGGACAATTTTGTGAAGGGACTCCGATAAGTTTGAACGCGAATGGAGATAGTACTTTTACAGAAATGATTATCTATCAATGGACTGGTCCTAATGATTTTTTATTTGAAGAAGAAATAACAGCTAACGCCACTTTTCCAGTTGAGTTGATAGATACCAGAGCGGAGGCAAGTGGTACCTATGAATTGGTATTAGAAACTATGCGTGGCTGTCAATCGGAGCCACTAAAAGTAGTTGTGGATTGGATGAACAAACCTTTGGCGCCCACTTTGACTGTTGAAAATAATGAGTTATGTACTGGCGAATCTATAGCTTTAGAGGTAAATACCTATTCAGGAACAGCGGTTACTTATACTTGGTATAACCAAACAAATGGCGAACCATTTGCGGTAGATACGACAAATATTGCTACTTTATTAATTGACGAGGTTCAGGTGGAGAATGCTGGAATCTATGCGGCTATTGTAAATGTGAATGGCTGTGAATCTAGTCTCTCCAATGGCGAAAGAGTGAAAGTTAAAATGCCGATTGAAACGCCTGTAGCAACATCATCTGCATCCTTTCTAAATCCAGTTTGTGAAGGTACATCAGTAGCTTTAAATGTTCCATTTATAGAAGGTGCTATATACGAATGGACAGGCCCTGCGAATTTCTCATCTGACAGACCCGACCCTACTTTGACAAATACCACGATATTGAATAATGGAATGTACAGTGCTTTAGTCACTTATGAAGGTTGTTCCGTAAGGACGAATAATGTCTCTGTGATGATTAACTCAACACCAAGTACACCAACCTTGAAAATGGAAGAAGCTATTCAATGCGAAGGCTCCTCTACAAGTTTAACAATTATCGAACCTGTTAGTTATGCTAATGATAGTTCTCTACAGTTTGATTGGTACGCCATAGGTAATAATACCCCTATTAGCACGACTAATACAGCAATATTTGCTTTAGATAGTTTAACAATAGAAAATAATGGAGATTATTATGTAGCAGTAAGTTTGATGGGTTGCACCTCTTTAGCTTCTAATGTACAGACGATTGATGTTCAGCCTATGCTAAATATTGCAGCTTCAGTTTCAGCTTCTAC
This sequence comes from Caprella mutica, assembly GCA_947561585.1. Taxonomy (NCBI): domain Eukaryota; kingdom Metazoa; phylum Arthropoda; class Malacostraca; order Amphipoda; family Caprellidae; genus Caprella; species Caprella mutica. The sequence continues at coordinate 13,258 of CANNZV010006273.1, forward strand.
CAATGCACCCGCTTGTGAAGGAGAGACGGTACGTTTGACTGGTTCTTTGTACACGGATGCTACTTATGCTTGGTTTGGTCCCAATGGTCTAGTTGATGACCAATCGAGTACTTCTTTCACCAATGCCACTCCTGATATAAATGGTACTTATGCTTTTGCAGTGACTATTGACGGCTGTACTTCAGTGAGTGAAAATTTAGAAATAAAAGTAAATGCCAAACCTGCGAACCCGATTATCGCTTTAGATAATCCAGAACCCTGTACGGGCGAAAATATCGCTATTGGTATTACCAATGCCAGTATCCCTGATACGACTAGCATTATACAGGTAGATTGGCACAATTCAAATACTAATGAGTTGGTCACGACAACTAATAATGTAGTATGGGCGATTGAAAATTTGGAAGATATTGATGAAGGCGCATATTATAGTATTTTAACAATAGATGGATGTGCTTCTGAGCCATCTAATACACAAGAAATTATCACCCAACCAGGTTTGGAAACAGTATCAATTTTTACGAATGCGGAGGCTGGAGTTAGTCCTATCTGTGAAGGCGAACAGGTCAATTTAGCAGTTCCTTCAGAAGATGGTGTCAGCTATCAATGGTATGGACCTAATGGAATAATCGATAATCGGACAAATAGTTTAATTATAGAAAATGCGCCTGCTGATATCAGTGGCAATTATTACTTAATCAGAGAAAAAGGAGGATGTTCGAATATTAGTGACGAAATCACCATTCAGGTAACTAGCAAACCCCTTACACCTGAATTAGTGGTCATGACAGGCCCACAATGTCTTAATGGGGCAGTAACTTTTAATATCAATAATCCACAGGAGATTTCTAGTGGAAATGAAATTGAGTATAGTTGGTTCCATGTCGAGACAAATGAAATGGTGGGGACTAGCACTCTTCCTATTTTTACGCTATCCGACTTAACAGAGGAAAATAACGGTACTTATTATGCAGTATTGACCGTAGATGGTTGTAGTACACCACCTTCTAATTTCGGTAACATAGCAGTACAGTCGCCTTCAGTCGATTTTGTTGCGACTGCTTCTGCTGGAGTTGATGCGCCAGTATGTGAAGGAGCTGATATTTCGCTAAATGTCCCATTTGCAATTGGCAACACTTACGAATGGTTCGGACCGAATGGATTCACCTCGGATGCGCCTAATCCAACTATTGCCAATATATCTTCAGTCGAAGCAGGTGTTTATTATGCTGTTGTTACTTCTAATATATGCCCTATGCTGACCAATGAGATTTCGATTGGGGTTACTCCAAAACCTGAACAACCAATTTTGATTGCTGACAATACCCAAAAATGTGTAGGAGACTTATCTACATTCACTGTGACGAAGCCAACAGTCTTTCCCGAAGAATCAACGGTGATTTATGAGTGGTTTGATGTAAATTCTGATATCGCTTTAGGCACTACTAGTACTCCTGTTTTTGATAGGCCGAATTTGCAGACAAGTGATGGTGGAACTTTCTTTGCCGTGGTTTCCCAAGACGGATGCAGCAGTGAACCATCCAATGAAATAGCAATAGAAGTAAGTTCAATCCCCAATGAATTGGCATTTATTCAAACGGATAATGGGAATATCTGTGAGGAAAATGAGCTTATGATTGAAGCGATTCAACCAGCAATAGGAACAGGTCAATGGTTAACGTCTGGGAATATATCCATTGTCGACCCATTGAACCCAGCTACTTTTTTGTTAGACGTGCCAATGGGAGAAACGACGATTTTTTGGTCTTTGTCTTATAACGGTTGTTTAGATTATGCAAAAGATTCATTAGTCATTACGAGAGAGAATATTGACCTACTTGCACAAGATGATGCTTTTACTATCGAATTAAATAGCACCTTAGAACAAGCAAGCCTTATTGACAATGATGTCATTAGTAATAATAATTTATTGGTTAACCTAATGACATCTCCTGATAATGGCACTTTGAGTTTCCAAAATGGAATCATTTCTTATCAACCTAATACCAATTTTTTTGGCACAGATGTATTTGAATACGAAGTGTGTAACACCAATTGTTTAAATCAATGTGATATTGCGCAAGTAGCAGTCAAAGTTATTGACTCTGGCCAAAGCGTAGATTGTTTTGCTCCAAATGTTATTACGCCAAATAATGATGGGATGAATGACTGTTGAAGATTCCATGCGTAGAAAATCATGTAAATAGCACTTTGAAAGTATTTAACAGATGGGGAGATTTAGTACATGAAACAGCTGCTTACAAAAATGATTGGGCAGGTACTTATAATGGGCAACCTTTACCCAATGGCACCTATTTTTATGTCCTAAGCATGGATGAAGACCAGCCAATGCAAGGATATTTTTCAATAGTTCGATAGTATTAAATGGAGAATTTCACTCATTACTCAAAATAGTTTCTTTTTAATAATTGATTATCAGACATAAAATAAATGAAACACTTACTTTTTATCATTTTTATAGCCTGTTCAACAGTTCAGTTAGCTGCTCAGAATGATGTGCAATACACTCATTTTTTGTTCAATAAGTTGGCTTATAATCCTGCTTATGCAGGAGCTGCAGGTGTGCCAACAGCAACAGCACTCTATCGAAATCAATGGTTGTCTTTAGATGGTGCGCCCACTACGGCCACGGTGAATTTTCATACCCCCTTTTTTAATGGGCGTTCAGGATTTGGTCTAAATGTCACTGCGGATAAAGTAGGGATGAATCGCGCCAACTCTTTAGAAGCGAGTTATGCCTATAGATTTCCTACTTCAGAAGGGAAGGGGCAACTAAGTATAGGTATCAATGGTCGCTTGGAACAAGGCAAAATTGATTGGAATGAGGCGAATCCATTAGATATTGGTGATGGCACTATTCCTGTTGGAGAGGACGCAAGGATTGCCCCCAATTTTGGTTTTGGAGTCTATTATGAACAATCTAATTTTTATTTAGGTTTTCACTTCCTCAGTTAATGAACACCTCGATTTATAGAGATTTTGATGTAGCGGGCAATGGCAATGATTTTCGTACTTATTATATTATGACAGGCTATTTAGCTAAGTTGAATGAAAATATAAAATTACAGCCAGGCGCTTTGGTAAGTTTTAATGCAGAAACACCTTTCGAAATAGATATTAATGCGAACTTAATTTTTATGGATGCCTTTTGGATAGGTGGAAACTATAGACTTGGGGATTCTTTTTCTGCCTTAGTTCAGTATCAATTTAATCCCAATTTTAGAATAGGAACAGCTTTTGATTTTACTATGTCTGAGTTGAATTCTTACTCTAATGGTAGTGTTGAAGTAATGCTTTCCTATGTCTTTAATAAAAAAACAGAATCTGCTGAGCAGATTAATAATTTACGTTTCTTTTAAAACCACCAAAGCGTAACAAGTCTAGAATATCGTGTTCCTAACATAAATAATTATCATCATGAAAAAACAATTTCTCCTATTATACATCCTAGTTTTAGGTATAAATGTATCTGCGCAAAAAGAGGCGAAATTACAAGCGGATAAAGCTTACGACCATCTTAGTTACCTAAAAGCTGCCTTGCTATACCAGCAGTTGGGAGAGAATGGATTGGATGAGGAGACAAAACTTAAATTAGCAGAAAGTTATCGATTGAACGGGGATACGGAGTCGGCAGAATATTGGTATGGCCAATCAATGTCTGACAAAGCTGCACCTATCGAAATGCTGCATTATGCCCAGATTCTTCAAAGCAATGATAAGTGTGATTTGGCACTCGAATGGTACCATAAATACTTGGCGCTAGTGACCAAAGACAATCCACTACCTCGAGCCAATGTCAAAGACTGTGCTACTTTGAATTTTACGCCCAAACAGCAGGTAGTAGTTACCAATGCAAAGGCGCTTAATTCAGGTCATTTGGAGTATAGCCCTGTTCCTTTTAATGGTGGCGTCGTATTTACCTCCACACGTGGCGATAAAACAAAAGATGCCATTGAAGATTCTTGGACAAAAGATAATTTTTCTGACCTATTTTATGCCAAAAGTATTGGAGACCAGAGTTTTAATGCAGTAGAAATATTGGAAGGTGAGATTAATGGAGATTTTCATGATGGAACAGCTACCTTTAATCAGCAAGGAACAATGATGTATTTTTCTAGAAATGATGACAATGGAAAAAATAAAAAAGAAATAGTTGATTTGAAGATATATCAAGCTTCACTCAACGACAATAAATGGGAGGATGTAAAAGAATTACCATTTAATAATGCGGAATACTCTACTTGTCATCCGACTTTGTCCTCAGATGGCAATACCCTATACTTTACCTCAAACCGTCCAGGCGGTATGGGAGGGATGGATATTTATAAATCTTCTCGTTCTGGGACTCATTGGTCCATACCTGAAAACTTAGGAGAATCCGTTAATACTGCTGGAAATGAGATCTTCCCCTTTATTAGCAAAGCAGGAGATTTATTTTTTGCATCCAATGGTTGGGCTGGTATTGGTGGACTAGATATATACCAAACCAAAAGAAGTGAATGACAAATGGACAATAGCTGAGAATTTAGGGCAACCACTTAATTCTGCAAAAGATGATTTTGGCTATAGCCAATTAGAAAATGGAGAAGAAGGCTATTTTACTTCTAATAGAGCAGGTGGATTTGGTGGAGATGATATATATTATTGGTCTGCAAAATTAGTGACTGGTACAAACCCAGTTAATATCATCACAGTGATAGATGAAGCATCTGGTAATAAAATCGAAGATGCCTTAGTGACAGTAGTCGAAGGTGTTTATCAAAACAAAATAAATATTCCTGTTAGTAAGCAAGTTAAGAATGGAGACCTAGAGGAGCAGATTCCCTTAGTACAACCTATTAGTTTTCTTACGGACCCTTCAGGCAAAGTACAGCCTGATATCCGAGAAGGTAAAACTTATACCATTTTGGTCGAAAAGCAAGGGTATACTGCTGTTAGAAAAGTAGCCAATGCTTATGAATTGACTCGAAAACCTGAATGGGTAGTGCCACTAACAAAACGTCAAGGTATTGCCCTAAATGGAGCGATTATTCAGCAAGAATATAATCGAACTATTCCTAATGCAGCTCTTTCTTTATTTAACTTGTGTACAGGAGAATATGAAAATACTACTTCAGATGATGAAGGTAACTTTACCTTCTTTTTAGATTGCAATTGTGATTATGAATTGGTAGCTACAAAAGAGCGATTCCAAGAAGATAAGAAGAAATACACTACTACAGGCATGGATTGTCAATCAGCTAAATCGATTACCTCGATTATGTATTTGACAATAGATAAACCGACTCCAACTGCCCCACCAGTTGCAGAACCAATAGTTAATGTTAAACCAGCTCCTGTGCCAGCACCAGTAGAAACTTACGAAGTTGGACAAGTAATTACATTGGAAGATGTTTATTACGATTTTAATAAAGCTACGATTAGAGGAGATGCTTCGACAGCATTAGATAATTTAGTTAATATTTTGCTTCAATACCCTAGTATGGAAATTGAGCTATATTCACATACAGATAGTCGTGGTAACCCAGTTTATAACGAGCAATTGTCTCAAAAGAGGGCTAACGCTGCGCTCCAATATTTGATTAGCAGAGGTGTTGCTTCAAATAGATTAAAAGGCAAAGGTTATGGTGAATGGAAATTGAAAAATCATTGTGCTGACGGTGTGAATTGTAGTGAATTCGAACACCAAACAAAACAGACGGACAGAAGTAAAAATCACCAATTTAAGCTCAGATGTTAAAGTTGAATATCGAAAATAAGTAAGTAGTTCACGGACTAATTAGTGACGAGGTAGAAATAAAGTGAGCCATAGTACGCCGTTATTTTTTTTTCTAAGGATGCTTCAAAAACCGCATATAGCCGTGCTACATAAGGCTTTTTTAAGTATTCTTAGAAGGAAATAAGAACAAGTAATATGGTGCAATTTATTCC
>CANNZV010006274.1:0-19176 GCA_947561585.1 Caprella mutica
CTTCATTCTAAATTCCTAACAGAGTTACTAGTCAATCTGAAATGAGTTATTATTCCACTCTGGCCCCCTGCCAGGTCATTAAACAATCATGAAGTGTGCAGAACAACAAACTAGCAGATGCAACACACTACATAACAGTTTTTCACATTGAGGTCATTAATAGAAACTAGAAAGTACAGTGGTGCGCCGTATTGTAGCCAGACTGCAGGAACTGGTAAACTGTTCTCCAAGAAATCCTCTATTTTGGCTTTTGTTCTTAGTAAAATACATGTAAATATAGGGGGAAATTAAGGATTGTTCGCACAGAAAATGTTAAAAATGTCCCATATGCTGCAGACTGGTATTGTAGTGCGCCGTAATGTGGTGCGCCGCTCAGCTTTTAGATACTTATGGATTTTGTAGCTGTCATGTCACTTTGACTCTCACAGCTACATATTTGGTGTAATACAGTACTTAAGAGTATTTATATCAGTTCAGTGATGTAAATAGGCTAGACGTGGTAAGCACACTTACAGAAATAATGTACTAAACATTTTAGATTAGTTTTCCCTCGAAAGATGGATGAATTTTCTACGGTAGCAGTAGTTTTCTATGAACCGTTTTGTTGCCGATACTTATCTATAAGAGAGTGAATTTTGAGAATAAATATCACGAATACTTCTAAAATAGCCCCCAGGGGCTCTATCCTGAAGCTGTCTGTGGTGAATGGAAGAGAAGGGGGGTGGCGTCCCTTGGGCCCCGAACTGTTGTAATTTGGATTATGGATTGTCTTTTTTTCATTTTTACCATGTTTATCATTTTTTTAACGCTACTTGCAGCTTTAGAGGATAGCGCTAGGGTTATGCTCTTCAACTACGAGGTCTTAGATTTTGTGTTAGGTAGGCTCGTAGGCTTCATTTACTATCACCTCTTCATTTTCCTCTTCCATCCGTGAGTGCAGCCACCGGTGCTTGTGTCCCGTTTCGTCACATTCCTTGGTAAGTGACTGTATTCACGGAGTAGCTGTTCTGCATCCATGAGCATTGTCACCGTCGGTGGTAAGTGACTTTGTTCATGGAGCCACTTTCCTATCTGACTGCTTCTTCCAGTCCCTTGTATTTAATTTCCTTTTGACGTCAGCGATATGGCCTTTGGTTCCGAAGCAGACGTTAAACCCCCTAATAAATAAATAATAATACTTCTAAAATACTCTACTATTACTGATGAAACTCGCTATACTATTGTATTATATTACTATGAATATATATGAAAATTTACAGACATAACGAATAAGCCCATTGATTTATTCACCGTGATTTGTAGCTGACAGAGTCTCGGTGCGCTGTCGTAGCGACAATTCTCTGCAGTACCTTTGTGCTGCAAAAGATGCATTAAGTTGTGAAGTTTATTCGGCGACTATTTCCCAATCAATTCTTATATTTACAGGTAATTGTTGGAGAGTATTTTCAAATTTCTAACCATTTTTGAGGTAGGAGAGAAATTGCCCCATAAATTAAATATCTGGGGACTGATGTCTGATTGTGCATGCTTTGCCTTTGCAGACTGGCCAGATTGTATTTGGTGGTAAATTACTAAATTCCAATGATATATCTGGAGATACCTATTCAATTTCCCTAATAAAATAATTCTTGCAATGTTGGAGGATATTTAGCTATTAATTCCTATATTACCATTAATTTTGGGAGGGGAAACTGGAAGAATGTTGGAGGACTAGAGTCTAGACAAATTGATGAAAAATGTTGGCAGCTATTTTTCAAATTTTTGAAAAAGTCAGAGGAGTTCAGTGCACCAAATACAAACTGGTATACTGGTGACTTTTGAGAGGGTGAAATAAGTTGTAAAACCTATAAATAATAAGTAAATCACTCATAAATTAGTCTCAAGAGACAAGAGATACCTATACACCAGTCTGAAAAGTACAGCAGGATTTGTGGATTAATCCTGCGCCCAAGTCCTATTTAACCCTTTCGCTCCTAATGGGTTATTTTTGTCCCAATAATAATTTTCAAGTACTAAAACACATTTTCTACCGCTAAAATGGCTTGGGATGGGACAAATCAGGGTTATATCGTAAGGGGGAGTTGCCAGCTGTATGATTTACCAGTTTTCCCGCTAAATCTTTGTTCGGTGCGTGTGTAAACAGCATCAAGGGAGGTGTTTTGTCTCAAGCTCTGCCCATTGTTAGTTTTTTTGAATATTTATGGTTGATTTCTTGTACGTTATCTTTTGAACAACAGGTAAGTGTCTCATTTTTATATATCCATTGTTTCTAAGTACTTAACTCAATATTTAAATAATTTTTATTGGTTTTAGTGAAACCTGGGATCAAATTGTCCCAATCGTACTTAAAGTAGTAGGGCCACATCTGTCTCTACAGTATTATAATACATCAAATTATCCCAAATTTTTGCTCTTTATAATACTGTTGAGACACTTTTGTCCCATGCCTGATAATCATATAACAGTTGGAATAACTAGAGATATTGGTTGAGGTGGTTTATAGGTGTCATATGAACAGGGAAATGTGGCAAAACAAACAAAATTTTGACTGTGCGAAAGTCGGAGTGAAAGGGTTAATTCCTATGTTCCCATGTTATTTGCTGCGCCAAAATTACAATTTCTGTAAAAAATCCTGGGTCTCTGAAGACCTACTTTTCAGACTGGCCTATACATCCAGTCTGCAGAACATGAACATTTTTCTAAGACTCTCTGCGGGAGTTTCTGATTGAATTTTTAGAAATTGGAGATCTCTGCGCCCAGTCTGCAGAATATGGGACATTTTTGACATTTTCTGTGCTAATAATCCTTAATTTCCTCCCAGTCTGCAGAATATGGAACATTTTTCCAAGACTCTCTGCGCCAGTCTGTATTTGGTGCAAAAAATTGAAATTCCATTGACTTTTTCAAAAAGCTGAAAAAATCCACCAATATTTTCCCAATTTATCCACCAAAAATTAATGGTAACACCATGTATAAGAGTAGGTATGTCAGTCATGTTTCACCATGTATAAGAGTATGTCAGTTAAAGCCAATTAATTGGCTTAGATTTGAAATGGTCAAATTTCAGATATGTCTAATTGGCTTTAAATTTTGAATTAATTCCTATGTTTCCATGTTAATTTTGACTTGAAATCTTCAAAAAATGAGCCAAATTGGCTTGGCTCAGATTTTTTATGAAATTTTGGCTCAAAAATTGGCTTACAATTTTCCAGCCTCTGAAACATGGTGGTAACATAGGAATGAATAGCTAAAAATCCACAGACTTTGCCAGAATATTATTTTCAAATGGAAAAAATTCCACCGACATGTCGGTGGGAATTTACCACGAAATACAGACTGGTCTCTGCGGGAGTTTTTAATTGAATTTTCTGAAATTGGAGATTTCTGCGGGAGATCTTGAATTAATTCCTATGTTATCATTAATTTAGCTGCGGGAGATTTTGAATTAATTCCTATGTTACCATTAATTTAGCTGCGGGAGATTCTGAATCAGCTACTGACCTAGTTTAAGAGTATGTACCAAGTCGCTGATTAATTGTTGACTTAAAATTTGTGAAAATAAGTATCTTTCACATATATAGATGACTAATGAGCACTTTAATTAAATTTAAAATTAAAATTGGTTACTCATAATCATAAATGGCGGAACTGCGCATCTTTGTTGAAATGTAAACAAAGCCGCCATTTTGTTTTGATATGGCGCGCTCCACGATGTATAATCGTATATCAATTTTCTGTTTTCTGTGAATCTTTTGTTATGAATGATGTGGTCACTACTTGTCATTTTAATTTGATGCTCTCTGACTAATTATCGGAAAAAAAAACTTTCCTGCCACACATTCCAGTCTGTATTTGGTGCACAAAATTCCACTGACTTTTTCAAAAATCTACCATAAATTAGCAGTAATTTGGCTGATCCACCAAAATTTCCACAAATTTCCACCGAAAATTAATGGTCCACCGACTTTGCTAGAATATTATTCTCAAAGGGAGAAAAATTCCTCCGACATGTCGGTGGAATTTACCATGAAATACAGTCTGACACACATTGAAACATGGTACTATATAATAGCTATCACCAAACTACGGGCCGTAGTTTGGTGATAACAGAGAAGGTTATCTTGTTAAATTTCACGGCTGCTTGCATCATGTTGAGTTTCCGAAATTGAAGAAGTTTGCTGCTGTTATGGCATCGTTTTCTTAAGAACAAATCTTATAGGATGTGAGCAAATCTCCTCTAAAATAAATTGTATTAAGTCAACAAATCAAACGAGATTGACTGTTAAAGCAATTCTCATGGTTGGAAGTTGCAATTCCAAACTAAAGATTGATATCTTGAAAGCCAAACTTCATTTTCACAAATCTCGCTAAAAATTTTCAGCTTAGTTTGTGAGATTCGGATATGTGAACAGAATGTCTAAACTCTAAAGTGATTGTCCTTCCGCTAACATGGCAAACTTAAAATACTATTTTGTAAATAGGTACATTTTTCATTGTGTTTTAATTAAAATGGAATTCTAAGCTTAGTTTTTCTTCAGAGATTTCGCTCTGGCTTAAAAGTATTAAACAGAATGATTGTGTGACCTGCGGTCGTCATCCCTTCCAGCCATTCAGCCCACCGTGAAAAAAGTTTGGTGTACCCTGCTCTATGGCCTATTTCAAGGCCTCAACAGTCGCCAGATAAACTTTACAACTTCACCCATCTTTTGCAGACTAGGTTATACGCCATGTTATAGGCCCGGGTATGTCAGTCCACTCTGCTCTGCATAAATTATAATGCGTCTCCAGTCTCCTGAGTAGTCCTGACTCTCAGAGATAACAATTTGAGAGAGAGTTACTCTCTGACTCAAGATCTCACAGTTCTCACTCAGAGTCAGAGATCTAAAATTGAGCTCTGATTTGTCTCAGAAAGCTTTCAAAAAATGTTCCATACTCTGATTCTGCAGACTAATGTCGGTTAAAGCTCATGTTTTATAGGGTATGCTGTATTTCCCCATGTTTTTAAGTATGCACAAAGTCACCAATGTATTGGCAACTTTTGAGGGGTGAAATAAGTTTAAAAACTTTAATTAACTGTTAAATCACTCGAAAAATAGCAATAAAGGATGCTCATGCATCAACATGAAACATAATGATGTTTCAACTGTAAACTCTTTACTTAGAAGCCAAATATTTACATTGAAGTGTTAAATGTGGCAACCTAGGTCCATTTTCTCATCAAACTGGTGCCTTTCATGCAACACTATGAAACATGGGCATGTCCATTTTAGCCAACTAGGTGGCTTAGTTTATTTTTATCAAACTCATTTAGCTATATGTAGTTTGCTTGAAATTTTGAATTAATTCTTATGTTCCCATTTTAATTTTGGATTGAAATCATTAAAAATTTCCACCCATCGAACCCCCATGTCTAGTCATTAAAAAGTCATGAAGTGTGGCTTTTACAACAAACTAGCAGATACAGCTAACTAATTATATTAGCTAGTTCATTATACAGATGACATGAATTAATCATTGAAATTTCAACCTTTCTGCAGTTAAATAAATTAAATCCTATCACAATATTATAATGACATTAACTTCACAAAAATCCCCTGCTAAATCACCATGGAAATCAAAGAGAAAATATCCCAGGTAAGCTGAAGTATACAGTTTTGTAAATATAGCTAATATAAAAATGTTTGATGGTGTATTGACTGATAGCTACCTCATTCTTTTACAGAAACAATGAGAAATATTCAAACTATGAAGCCAACAGAAGGAAGAAGTTCAATGATCTCCTAGATGATCTGAAGATTGCCTTAGATGATCCATCTAATTTGATGAACACTAAAACTGACATAATAAAATGTGCAATACTATTTGTTAAGAACTGTAAAACTCTACATTCATCAGGTATGTTGTGTTCATTCACCAAATGTCCCAATATATTGCAATTGCTTGCTAACGTTCTAAAGCAGCATCAGCTATAACGACTCATCTAGAGTAAGTTCCAAAATATTGGTGGTTTCCACATTTTTATTCATGTAAAATAGTATTTAATTAGCAACTATCATTAAAATAACAGCTAAATGATCATATAGTTATGATCGAAAATGTGGAACAGTCTGAAAACTCTGGACTTACCCTAGCTAGCTACTCCATATCTGTTTGATTACCCTTATTAATGACATTCTTTTGCAGGTAACAAATTTTCAAAGGAGGAAATAGCTACATCAAACAATGAAACTAGTAACAATTTCACACAACAAAAATTTGTCAATACTCTAGGATCGCATATCAACAATGAGATAAACATTTCTGACACGCCCCACCTAGCCACAATTTCAGAGATTCAGTCTACAAAATCCACAGCAACTTTACCACCAATAGTACCTAACAATACAATTCTTCCTAATATCACAGTAATAGGAAATCCATTCAATTTAAGTTTGTCGTCGATTAAACAAGTAAGGAACAGATGTGAAATTGATGATAAAAGTCCAAACAAAAAGTTTAAACTTGCTAAAGTATCTGTAAATGATCTTTTACTTGGTGGAAGCTCCTCAAAAAATGAAGCTAATAATTTTTCCAAAGATAATATTATACCTAAGTATATCAAAGTTCAAGTCATTGACAATAAAACTGCTGTAATTGAGAATAATGTAACAAAATTAAGTCAAAGTAACATAGTTTCACCTAGTTTATATCAATTCGGTATCAAAAGTAATCCCAAAATATTAATTGAGCCACAGAGAAAAGTTGTCAAATCCAAACCTAAACTACGAATAATAGCTCCTAAAATTGTCCCAAAAACGAATATAGAAAGATATCCTGGCAACATTCTCATCAGACCAAAATCTCTTGCTTCTACTACCACAGACAGTATCACAACTTCACCCATTAACTCTACCATTATCTTACCTAAACCATTGATAACAGATAAGGGTTCATTACTTATTTCCAAAATCTCTACTAACAAAACAAGTTCAAATCTCAAAGATTCATCAATTAAAAACAGTTTGGTATGCCCCATATCCAACACAGAGCAAATAACTACTGCCAACTTTGAGACAGTGGCAAAAAAGAAATCGACAGATGGGTTAATCACTAAAAATGTACCCAATGAAATTGTCAATGAGAAACTGGAAAATGCTAAGAGTAATAAAGAGGAGTTAATATTTTCAAGTGGCTCTTTTAGTGCAATACAAAATTTGAATTCCACTACTGAAAATACTATGAGTGGTGCTGAACTAGTGTGCAATACTTCCACTTGTAGTAATTACAGTATAAGAAACTTATGTTTGTCTTCAAAATCTGATTCAACTAACTCATCTAAAGACAATTCATCAGACAAAGAAGAATGCCAAACTCAAGTTTCTACACAAGACCTTCTGAAAACGAAATCTATACAGCCACCATTAACTGATAAAGTGACGTTAGTAACATCAGACTGCTTAACAACCAATTCTCTTGAAGAAAACTTGACTAGTAGTACTTCTCAGTCTAAAGGAATAGTTACTTTAGCATCTAGTGATAACAATATAGCTAATGAAAGTGACATTTCCTCTAATAAATTCTTGTCAAGCTCAGAGCCTACTTACTTAGCTAGCACCAAATCCAATTCTTATAATGCTGAATATTTATATTGCAACTCCACTCTACAGAAGTCAAAGAATAATAATTCATCTGATGAAACATGCAAATTGTCTGAAATCAAAATGATAAATGTCACAACTACATCTGTATACAAGGCTCCAATAGTTTCGAACACTGCTTCATGTATTAAAAACCCTCTTGTTTCTCCACCCAAAGAAGTCAATGAATCGGGTAACATAAATTCTACAACTGACAGTAGCATCTTAAAAACGTCTAACGAAAACAATGTTAAAATGTCCTATTCTGAATGCATATCTATTTCGTTGAACAATAAAATTTCTGAATCTATGGACTCGACAAACAATGTTGTGACTAAGTCAAACTGCTCTCATTTACTTGTACAGGTATCTCCTTCTAAATGTTCGAAAGTTTTACCAACCAAATCACCTAGAGCACATCCTTACGGAAATGTTCTAGCAAAGGTTTCAAATGGTACTAATAATGTTAGTGAATGCAGCCAAACCCTTACTGTATCTTCTTCAAACCGTTCTTCTGCATCTTACCTCCCAACAGTATCTCTTCTGAACTCTACTCCTATTTTCTCTATAACGTCTCCATCAGATGTGAATGATCTGAAAGGTATTCCAGTTAGTAATGCTGAGTCTCTCTCTGTCGCTGGTAAAGTCTCTAGTTTGTTGGAATCTAAACCTACAACTTCTTCAATTACTTCGAAAGCTTCTCATAATTCATCTAGCACTTTCAACCCTGCCTTGCCTAATCCAACTCTGCCCGTATTTTCCACTTCAAGCAATTCCTCTTGCCCAAACAACAGTTCTAAGCAATCAACTTCTCATTCACTACATTATGTTGTGTCTCCCCCTTGTCAATCTTCTCAACAATCAGTTAATTCTAGCTATGCAATTTCACAAATACATGAAGGGTGCGTTAGTATACCATCAACTAATTCATCAAATGAAGGAAAGCAGTTGGCAGCTGCTAAAGAAACCTGTCCTGATGATTTCTACATAGGTGATGCAAGGAATTCAGTATTTAAAGTCGCTTCAACATCGTCATCACTGAACCAGAAATGTTTATTTACCACTTCCTCTAGATTTACGAGCTCCTCATCCTCCCCACAAGTACGGCAAAGTTCTGCTGCTTTTGAATCTTCTGTAGCCAAATGTCCAATCATCTCTGGACCAGTTAACTCTGGAGAATTGACTCCTCTTAAAAATGCATCCTCCTATTCGAAATTGAAGGAGACTTCTCCAAAAATTCCTCCCCAGAGTTCTGTTTACTCATCTCTTATGTTGACTCCGTCAGGAAAGCTTCCTTTCCTTAGCAACACCTGTGGATCATATGATAGTGTTCTCCATTCCAGCATAGTGTCGTCACCCTTTATTTCTACAAACAGTTCTATCTACTCTTTGTCATCCCCCAAATTTGCCAATTTTGGAACCCTTCCTCTTACACACACGGCGCCTACCTCCTTTTCATTTTCCTTGTCTACTGGAACTACAACCAGTAGCAATTTATCTCAAATACCGAAAACTAATGTAAACACGATAATGGCAAGCTCATCCCTGTGCTCCAATACTACCAGTTCAAACTCTCATTTCATTAATTCGCTCGGGGAGTGTAAAGTCAGCTCTGTCCCACGATCAATTGATTGCAGTGATGGTTCCAAAGTTTGCACAGTACAGACGAACCCCATCAATACTCCTAATAAGGAAAGTACATCTAATGTTCAAAGCTTCTATGCATATGCCGATTCGAATAATGTTCAACTAGACGAGATTAAAACACCTAAATTGAATCCAGTTCCTAAATCATATGAAAATACATGTAAAGAATCACAGGTAAAAGGTGTTTATCCTGTGATTCAAACTTCACTCTCAAGTGCTGGTTTTTTCATCCCTGAAGTTTCACAGTTTGTCACAGCTTCTGCTGAGCTTAGCAAAGAAAATTCATTGAAAGTGGATTCTAGTTTAAACCTACCTCTGTCTAAAAAGTTGAATGACTCTGTTTCAAGTGATAGCAAAATATCTTCATATTGTGCGATACAAAACGAAAATAGTTCAGCTTCTAATAATGGAGTGTTCAATCCACAAATAAATCATAGCATCACCATGGATCAATCTTCAAAAGCAGATCATTCTCCTACATCAAAAAAGGAGACAATATCACAAGCTCTCATTTCAACATGCTTTCCAATTTCATCAGAATCCTTAACATCTAGAACAATATCCACTTTGAACCGTAATAACGTCACCTATTCTTCCTCTGATGCTGTTATTGGGCCCGATGTGATCAAAGCTGTTAGCAGTGTTGAAAATATGTCAACAGATCATAAAATTACTAAGGTGTCAAACAACGTTTCACCAAATAAACCTAATTCCTCCTTCAACCAATCCTCTATTTCTGAAAAGAAAATGGTCCCCGCCAATGAAAGCTCTATTGTGGATCATTCTATCAAACCCAATGATGGAATTCTATCTTGCACGACTTCTGTATCAATCCCCCAATCTATTAACAGTTATTCAGCTACTTATTGCTCTTCAAATGACAGTCTTAAAACTTGCAACTTCACTCCTAAGTCAGCTACTGTTGAAACCACTTCGATTAACGCAATTCGAACAAATGAACTTGAGATAGCTCATTCGTCTGGTCAAATTCCTCGTCATTCCTCAGATTGCTCTAATATCCAAACTAGTGATTGCATTAGCAACATTGCACATCAAGCCAAATCTACCATATCTCAGAAATATTTCCAAGGACAATCAAAGTTAATTGATTCATTTGATTTCAGTTCCACATATCCAAACTGCACACTTAATACTCCTCAACAGCTACATCAAGATGCCCATTCGATTCATAAGTACCCTAATAGTAATAATGATCACTCTACTGTTACTGGTAATCAAGCTCCTGGACAACAACCTTACTTCTCAGGCCAATATTCCCAATCTCTTGAATATCCTAGTTCATTTTACAACAAACGTAATCCGATTTCACCACGAGGAGAGACTAGGCAATGCTATTCAACGTACAAACAAAATTTCCCCTACCAAGTACCAGAGGAGCAACCTCACATGATGGACATACCTATCAATAATTTTATGCTTGACAACGATGGCTCTACAGATAGAGAATCTCTCAATGAACACCCGAGATACTTTTCTGTTAGCCATCTGGTCAGTCAAAGCTCACCACGTAGGCAAACCCAGAGCTCTCGTGATAAGAAAGTCGAGAGGTTGAATCCTAAGAAGAGTTCGACTAAGAAATCTGAAACAGTATCTCGCAATAAAACTGCTCAGGTGGTTGATAACAGAAGACAAAGTCCTGGAAGGAGTGTAAGCTCAAGTCAAACATCTTGGAATACTAATAAAACCAGTATATATCCTCAGAAGCCGCCAAACTATACGGCTGAAGCGTTGCTCTCAAATCAGAGTTATGGAAGAGGAATGGTTCCAAGTCAACCACTGAACCAGAACTATCCTCCTCTAATGTCTCAGAACGTTTATCAGTATCCTCATCAGATGAAATATTTCTCACAAAACTCTAATGTACCTTTCGGATACAGCAATTCCAACAATCTAGGAGACTCCTGCAGTGCTGATTATAATTTCCAATTACACCAACCAAGCGGCAGTCTGAGTTACCCCAGTAATATGCCATACATGTCGCATTCCTACCACTACCCTCCTCCTAACTCTGGCGGAATGTTACACCCAGATATCATGGGTGGATCTCACCCTCCCCCACCTCCATATCCACGATTCCATGATTTCCCTCATGAACAAAATTCCTTTACAAATCCTAGTTTTTCGTTACAATTTGACTCGACACAAGACATGTGCTCCAACACGAACATTCAATATCCTCCTGCTCCACAAATGGTGGACAATTCCAGTACTGTTCCGACTCAAAGAGGTACTTCTACTGTTGATGCTCCTGCTAATCATCTGAAACAGCATATTGGCAGTGCTAGCAATTCTATGAATATTCCACCAACGGCCAGTCATCTCCCCTCAACTCTCTCAAACTTCAATCTTACGAGCATCATACCTGAAATCGATAGAAAGGTCAGTTAAGCTGAAGAATCTTCTTACCATGTAGTGGTATGTATATGAACGAGTCTATAACCATTATTTACCATATCCGCTACCTGGAAAGAAACTAGTTACTTTAATACTAGATTAATTGAGTTAGGTAAGATAGCCATTAACTTTTTATGTCCTAAATTAATTTGAGTGTGAAAAAAGCGAATTTTTGTGATATTCTTCATTCTAGTAATATATTGCGAATTTTATTTTTTAGAAAGAAAGTACTCAATTGTGCTTAACTAATATAAGTGTATACATGTGCTATAATATATGAAGGAGTACTCAAGAGTTATCTCTTGTGTATCTCCAAAGAAACTTCGCTAAATACATCATTTGAAAGAGGACATATATGTCCTCTGAAGACTTGGGGCATAAAGAGTGAATATGGAGGCTGTAAGAAGTTAAAAACCTTCAACAACTTTTCGGGTCTCTTGTTTTCATTGAACTTAGATATCGAAACAAACCTTAAACCTCTACTAAATTGAACATTCTCTTTGATTACCAAATCCTAATTTTCAGGGAGGTGATAGCTCCATCGATCAAGAGCATGCAGATCTCTCCTCTAGAAGTACCAACTCATTAACTCGAGCTGAAGAAAGTCTCAAAAATGTTCATCAACACAGATCTGCTCACTTCTTCTCCCATCAGGTATTATTATTAATATTATTATATACTGGATAACTGAACATTTCTTAATTACTACCTTTAGAGTCGAAACTTATCTATAGTAATATTTGTAACTATGCTTAACCTATGTATCTTTAACAAACTTACGATCCTATACTTTCATATTAATGGTGAAATATTTCATATGAAGATAGGAAAAGAACAGTTTTGTTACAATACAATAAAATATAAGTAAGCTCGTTCGGTGTTCTATAGAAATACTATAACTCAAGAAGTTATCATATCGTCATTTGGTGAGTGTTTGTTTTATGGATAGCGTTTACTTCTCCATTATAACAACACAGTTTATACGTTCGTGGCCCAGAGCTGAAATTTCCGTCATATTCCATGCTACCATCAGGTTCATTCAAGAAAAGTCTAAAAAATCACTTTGCCAGAGACCTAACTATAATATAGGCATCTCGTCTTCTGGCAGGCCCTTGCCTAATTTACCAACGTGAAAAAGAAATCAAACATGACGTGTTATTCCGTTATGGGCCAGTTTGTAAACACAGGGTATGGCCGGAATTTGCCATCTGGGCCCACAAACATAAAAGCTTAGTCCGCGAATGTGTTGAACTAATTTATAGGAGTTTCCTTCCTGCATTTATTTGAAAACTTTTATTTCTCTTTCAGACTGGTTTTGCCCATAGTCTGACTCCCCAGTTACCGCAACCGGCAGTGTCTGGCATCAATTTCAACGTTACAGGCCACCACGGAACATAAACAGTCTCCCTTATTTAGATCTTGAATAAAAATACTTGAATGTAGCTAGGTCTTTTTGTTGAATTTTCTTTAGATTTATTTAATTCTAATAATATATACATTTATTTATTCATTCCAATTCTTAAGAGTAACCTTTTTTTGTGATATGAAAAACTCTTAATTGAATTACTCTAGATATACCTCATTGTTGTGATTAGTACATTCGATATTGTTACTTCTATTCCATTTGGTGGGAGTTACAGACTATTAAAGTATTACTGAAGCAGCCTTGTTATTATTTTACCATTTAAAAATGAAGAGGTTAGGTTCAAATGTAATTTATAAAATGTTAAATCATTACCTTTGCAAATTGCGGAAGGTTTTGTTTTAGTTGGCATTTACTTATTTGTAATCTTGTTATTCGCTTAACTCAAAAAGTATTCAACCAAATTGCCTGAAATTTGGTGTGACGATTGATTATTATCAAAGAATAGTTTTATTAGATTTTGGGACAGCACTGGTCAAAGGTCAAGGTCATTCATAACTCCACGATTATTTGATTACAAAGGTCATTTATAAGCGGCGGCTTAGGTATGCGCTCTAGGAGTGCCCGTTATCTAGTTTTTTCTGTTTTCATTTGATTGTTAATGTCTTTTGAGAAAGATAAATGATATTACAGATTCTCTGATGTGGTTCCTCAAGACTCTATGGTAGGTCCCTTATTGTATTTAATATAAACTAATTACCGTTGAATAGGCTAAGTTCCGAGTTATCGAACAGTTCCACTTTTTCTATCATATAATAGAAAACCTGCACAATAATTTTTATACTTATGCATATTACCCAAGGTGCATAGACAATAACTGGTTAAAGGAATGGGGAAAAAAAGTGCCAGACGTTCGATTTCTTTAAGAATAGTGGTTGAAAAGTGAGACAAATGCGTTTTTCTTTAAAATCTAACATATTTGAGTGGTAGTTCCGTACACGAATTCTTTTAAATTTATTAATCTATCAAGCGAAATAAAAATATTTTAATATAATTGTTTTTCCGCTAAAAATGAACAAAACACCAAGAGCTGTGCACTCAGTCGATTAGTGTGAGAAAAGAACAATTTCTGTCTTGTTTCTTGAATATCTCTTAAACGGTAGATTAAACTCGTGCGTGATACAACTCAGAAATTTTCAAAATTTAATGATCTGTTAAATGATGTCAATTATTTCTTAAATAATCGTTTTTCCGCTGCAAAATAGACAAAAAACTAACTGCTATTCACTACGAAAATTAGCAATGGAAGGAACAATTTCTGTCTTTCTTCTTGAATATCTCTTAAACAGTTGATTGAACACATGCGTGATACAACTCTGAATTGTTTAGAATTTACTAATCTATCGAATGGTATCAATATATTTCAATACAACTGTTTTTCCGCTGCAAAATGAACAAAAAACTAACAGCTATTCACTCCATTGTCCGTTGGCGGCGCTAGTTAACATTTTCATCCGCTTAATTATTGTAGCTAAAATTAGAACAAACATAATATTGTCAAAATAATATATAAAATAAAGAATATAAAATGTCAATTATTTGTAACATAGGTTTCATGACAATGCAACTCTATATCAATTTATTATATTAGGTTACCAATTATACCAATTTATATAGCATACCTACTGATAACTTTGTACAAAATAAGTTGTAAAGTACCTACTTAACTAGTAAACTACCTATGCAGTGTTCAAGAAAACTTTACATAATCATTTTTTTAAATGAGTTATCATTTTATCAATATAACTCCTTTAAAGTACTAATAAGTTATTATTTAATTTTGAATAAAATTTAAAATTTCAGAGATGATTTAAAAAGTGAAACTTTTAACCTTTGTTAAATTATGACTACCTAGGTTCTCTGAAATGAAAAAGAGGACATTTTATTCAAAAATGTAATACATAATAACTAATAAGTATGTAGGAAGAATTATTTGGATAGCACTCTAAACAAAAAAATAATAATCTAAGGAATTTGTGTATGCAGCTTTTAGTAACATTTTGAAGTTGTCGTACTATTTCTATTCGTTTAACCTGTTATAGTCTATGAACCTTGGTATTACCTACAGGTCCTACCATGATAGTTATAATATCATGGGTCCTACACTATCATAGATAGGTACCAGTCAAAATTAAAGTTATATACCTAACTGTTCTTTTATGATCGAAAATGTGAAACCGTCTGATAACTTGGAACATACCTAAATCGGTGATTTCATAATTTGTAATATTAACTACTTGTATGCAAATTAAACAAAGATACAGTTACGGCAATTCGGTCATGGGGTACGTCCAAGAGCCCCCCCCCCCCCCCTCCCAGTTTTTTTAATCCTTATTTACCTAGTTAAACAAATGAAGAACTACTTAGATAGAAATAACTGAGAGTTGCTAATGTAGTTTGTTGTATCCGTTAGTTTGTTGTACTGTACACTTCATGATTGTTTATAATGACCTGGCAGGGGGGTTAGGGGAGGCGGCACACCCCCCGATATACATAAATTTCATGTTTAATCAGTAATGAACTACAAAAGTGTCAATAAGAATTAAATAATATAGGTAAATAAGGATTAAAAAACAGGGAGGGGGGCTTATGACCTGGGGTACGGTCAAGAGCCCTCCCGGTCAAGAGCCCCCCCGGTCATGAGCCCCCCTAGGTCATAAGTCCCCATGTTTTTTTAATCCTTATTTACCTAGTTAAACAAATGAAGAACTACTTAGATAGAAATAACTGAGAGTTGCTAATGTAGTTTGTTGTATCCGCTAGATTGTTGTACTGCACACTTCATGATTGTTTGATGACCTGGCAGGGGGGGGTTCGGGGGGCGGCACCCCCCCCCCCCCCCCCCCGATATACATATATTTTATGTCTAATCAGTAATGAACTACAAAAGTGTCAATAAGGATTAAATAATATAGGTAAATAAGGATTTAAAAACAGGGGGGCTCATGACCGGGGGGGCTCTTGACCGGGGGGGCTTATGACCTAGGGGGGCTCATGACCGAGGGGGCTCTTGACTGGGGGGGCTTATGACCGGGGGGGGGGGGGCTTATGACCGGGGGGGGGGGGGCTTATGACCTACACCCTACCGTCATAGGTATCTCGAAATGTGGTAAAAGTGTTGAAAGCATACTTTAACAAACCTAATTATAATTTACTAACAATATAGAGACGACATAGTACTTCAGTATCATATAATAGACAAGGTGATAGTGTGAATAGAGTTACCTTGATCCCAATACTTTAATTACCCTGACTGTTAAGACATACAGTCATTCGTTAAAGTAGTGTATTTGCTAAAGTAGTCATTTAGTACTTTCCGTAAATAAATACTAGTTCGAAAAAAAGCTATCCTGTTTTATATACATATTTTTATTTGTTTTTAACATCTTTTTCTGATATTTCTTGTCATAAATATGTAGTATATTTTTACAAATTATATATTGCAATTTTTATTTCTTACTTTTCTTATAAAGCATTCACTATATTGCAGAGAAAAATCAATTTAAAAAAAATACAAAAGTGATCTCGTTTACCTACTAATATACCTATGCAGGTTGAGCAAGTTATCTGTGTAGGTACCACATTATAGGGCGCACGATCAGCGGTATATAGTATTCCTATTCGATACCATTTCATTTCGTCTACGATATTCTTAAGATCCATAATTTTAAAAGCATATCATCATAACCCTAGTTTTAACTGATATAGTTATTGAAATTATTTGAAATTTACTCGCGATACTAAATAGAAACATCTGGCAACCACTAGGCAAGTTGTACGTCATAGCTAAAAGTAGGAAAAGCCGAAACCGAACAAAAAAGAACAGCCAAATTTCACGAGAGAGTTATTTATAGAAATATTTGGAAACAGAAGAGAAAAAGCTTTCAAATTAAATATCCATTATATATAATATTGGAGAGTAGAATCATAGTAAATAAATAGAGAAGTTTGATAAGTTTCGAATTCATTGACGGTGAACTTGATTCATTCTTCAGAAACGATGTAAACAAATGGCGTCACAGAGGGCACTCTCAAATATTATAAGTATTATTAGTTGAATATTATAAGTGAATAGAGGGTTAAACGTGATAAAAAAACACAATTTTATTTAAGTTCAGGTACCTACCTATAAATAAAACTTTTGAATTAGATGTATCGGGGGACGTCACGCCCCCCGAACCCCCTGCCAGGTCATTATCAATCATGAAGTGTGCAGTACAACAAACTAGTAAATACAGCAAATTACATATGTTGAGAGGTCATTTATAAGTCTGAGACTGAAATTTCAAAACCGAATATTCCGAGACCTAAATTAGCGTCCACCGTATTTACTATGGGTAGAATATTCTTTTGTATGCATCTGTGGAGAGTAACTGTGACTTAGATTAACAGTCAGTAAAGTGATAGTGTGCATATGATGAGTATGTGTAGTGTTAGGTTACTAATTAGCTTATTAAGGTCAATAAAAGTGAGGTATATTTAAATGAAGTACAGTGAAACTCCTGAGTTATGAAGTACTCGAGTAATGAAGGACCTGAGTTATGAAAGGCACCTGAGTTATGAAAGGCACCTGAGTTATGAAGTATTTTCTATGTTTAAATTATAGAAAACGATTTACGTCATGAATTTTATTCTAGTTATCCCTCAAGGATCATAGTTTTCTCCAAGATTTTTTCCATAGAAAACTATCAGTGTCCCTGAGTTATGAAGTACTCGAGTTATGAAGGACATGAGTTGTGAAATGCACTTGAGTTATGAAGTATTTTCTATGTTTACATTATAGAAAACGATATAGGTCATGTATTTCGTCACAGTTATCCCTCAAAGATCATAGTTTTCTCCAAGATTATAATCATAGAAAACTATCAGTGCCCCTGAGTTATGAAGTGACTTTGAGGTACCGATACTTCATAACTCAGCAGTCTCACTGTATTAACTACTCAGTAAAAAACTGTAGTCAATGTACATGTTATAACTTCAATTAAGATTCATTTCATCTGCAGTATGACGTCATAGTATGACGTCATCCAGTTCTACGTCTCTTACGTCATTTCAATGAGAATTGAAACAATGAGAATTTGAATAACAAATTTCTATTGTTATAATAATTAGGGTAAAGTCACAATTACCATATTGGCATATGCGATTGAAGTATCATATCAAAATTTGAATAGGTTTTTATTAATAAATAAATACAGGGTGACCCACAAAAAGTGAACCCAAGTTTAAATTAATGTAAATAATGTATTTAAAAATAACTAATAATTTTAAGAATGACGGTGGTATATTGGATACAAGAGAAATATCTAATTTTTAATTTCATTTGAACTCTACTGTATACTTATTTTTAAAACTTAAATACAATATTTTTAAATAAAGGAAAAGTTTAGTACACTTTTTTGTAGGTCACCCTGTATATAAAAATATTGGTAGAATATAATTTATCACGTTAATAAACGTTCAAAATTTAAAATGGATATATTATATAAAATATTTAATTGATATCATATATATTTTAATAATAATAAGTATTTATTTTAATTAATATTCTACGGCTTAAGATTATTAACATATTGAAATTTTCATTCGCCATTTGGTAACTGTCACTCGTTATGAAATTACATTAAAATTTTAATTATTTAAAATATTTACAATTATGAAGAGGATATTTACAAGCTTACTAGTATCATATTTACAATTAGGGTTGATTACGAGTTATCGTACGCGTCCACATTTTCGATCATTAGGCAAAAAGGGAATAGTGATTAATATTTAAATTTTGTTTTAATTATTAGATACTTTTCTTATGGTATAGCAAATGTGAATGTGCATGATTATTCGGAACTTACCCAATTATTATTAAATTATTTCTTATTATTTCAATCCCATGCTTTATACCTATTTCAAGAGATGATTACTAGTTGTATGTTTAAAATGTTACAGAACGACGTATACATAGGCGTAGTAGGTTTAAATTACAGGTAAAGTACTATCAGAGAAAAGAGTCACTGTGATGATGTACTATCAGAGAAAAGAGCCACTGTGATGATGTACTATCAGAGAAAAGAGCCACTT
>CANNZV010006275.1:14360-33533 GCA_947561585.1 Caprella mutica
CGAATGACTTCTCTTACCCAATTAATGCAGGGGCAAAAGTGAATACGGCAGCCGATGAAATTACACCTTATTACGATAACGAAAAAGAAATTTTGTACTTCGCTTCCAAGGGGCATCCTGGTCTCGGCGGCTACGATATTTTCAAAGCAGCGGGTAATAAATCGCACTGGACGGAAGCTGCCAATATGGGGGTACCATATAGTTCAAGCGCGGATGATTTCTTTTACATAAAAAGTCCATCGGGCAAGGTGGGGTACTTTGTTTCTAACCGTTTATTTGGTGCTCAAAAAATTACGACGACGGATGAAGACATTTTCTCTTTTACGGCAAGTACGCAGAAGGAGTTATTTGCAGCAGGTGGCGTTTATGACAAGGTAACGGGCGAATTATTGCCAGGTGCTTCGGTGACTATTTTTCAAATAGAAGACGATGGCACACGCCGCGAAATGATGACGAATACCACGCCTGACGGACAATATCGGTTTGTTTTATTTCCAGAAAAAAGATATGCAATTGAGGCACGAAAGGATGGTTTTATGCGAAAATCGTATGACTTTAGCACGGAAGATTTTTATAAATATGAAGATTATGGGCAGCCGTTGTATATCGAAGTAGGCGATGATTCAGGTAGCGTAGTCACAACTTCGCAACCAGCATACACTTCGCCGACTGTTGAAAAACCAGTAATTAAAACACCTGTCATCGAAGAACCTGTAGTCATGACAACTGCGCCAGTGACGATGGAAAACCGTCCAGTGAAAGAAGAAGTGATTACAGAAATTCAAGAAAGTGTCGTGAAAACAGAGACTGTTATTGAAACACCTGTTTACGAAGCACCGACTGCTGAAACTCCTGTCTATACACCACCACCAAGTAATAACAGTTGGGAAGAAGAAACGACGATGACAACCACAAAAGTTGAGGAAGGGTCAACTAAAATGGAAGAGGCGGTTTATCGCCCATTGGAGGAAGTGGCGACGTCAAGTTATACACCGCCAACAACTTCGACTTATACGCCAGACCCTGTGGCAGCAACGACACCGACGCCAACAGAACGTATAAATACAAGCCCTGCAAGAAATAATTCTTCTAATTATTCTGCTTCGACGGATTCGTCAATTCCAGTAGGAACGACTTATACAACAAGAGGCAAAGGGAAACGCGACAATTATGAAATTGTAACTACTGCACCACGTCGAACGGGAGAATATTACAAAATTCAGTTGATTGCGGTTAAGTCATTTGATGCCAATCATTCGCGGTATCGTCCAGTTGAAGGAATGGGAAGATTGGATACGGAATATATTGTTGAAAAACGATTGACACGAGTTTTATTGGCAGAATATCACTCGTTTTCAGAAGCGGAATTGGATTTGAAAAAGGTGCGTCAGCATCGAAATTTTGAACGGGCTTATATTATCAAATATGTGGATGGAGAGCGGATTGGACGAGTGAATTAAAGCTGATTGTTCGGTTGGTTTTAAGATAAAAAAAGCTGTACAGATTGAATTCTGTACAGCTTTTTTTTGATAAAAAAAATGGCTGATATCAAATGTGATAATGCTGAAAAAATTATTCCTTCCGCATTTCATTCAACATGCAATTCAGTGTCTGGGCTTGCTCCTCTGTCAAATTAAAAATGTTATCCATATAGGACATTTTTTCATCAATCTCCGCCAATAATTCCATGCCTTTTTCGGTAATCCAAACGCGTGTATGTCGCTTGTCTTTGATACAAGGCTTCTTACCAATCAAGTCTTTTTTGTAAATTCTATCCACAATCCGCGAAGCATCCGACATCTTATCTACCATGCGGTCGCGGATGTCCATAATCGTCATGCCCATATCATCGGGATATTGACCGCGAAGAATGCGGAGAATGTTGAATTGTTTTTGGGTGATGTCGAAAGGCGCGAGAAAGTTTTTCACCTCACCATTCAACCAACTTGCCGAGAAGAGCAAATTGACTCGTAATTTGTGAAATTCATTTTTAAATTTTTTTTGTTTTAACGCCTGTTCGATTTGCATAATTGTTAATTCTTATGTTTATACATCTAAATTATGAATTTAAAACGATAAATGGAAGTAATTGCTGGGATTTTTTAAAAAATAAGGTAACTACTCAGGTAGTTTTTGTGGGAGTTTGAGGGTGAAAAGTGTCCGTAAGGACGCTTTTCACCCTCAATTCCCCAACCGCGCCGCCGCAGGCGGCGCGGAGGGAGGCTTAGGAACGCGAATTAAATAAATGCAGATTCTTGACTGGATATTTTGCCCTCGTTGACGCTATTTTTTACTTTAAAAATGCTCATTATATCGCTGCGCTAACATAAATCGCACTTTCAAAGCAAAAACTGAGAACAAAACCTCACTCCCAAGAATCTGCATTTATCTTCCCTAAAACCCTCTTTATTTCTTGAAGCGTGCTAAAAATAATAATTATGCAAGTAAAGTCACGCTTCTCTGAAAAAGTAGCTTGTTTTTAAGTATTCCAATAAAATTGTGTCCATGATATTAGAATGTTTTAGTGTTGGTCACGCCACGTCGCAAGCGAATCCCGTCCACAAATCGAGTGACAAATTGACGAATAAATCCATCTTTGACGACCTTATTGATGACGTTTTTTTGGTGGTCAATCATGGGCGTAATCGCCATACATTCGTAATCTTGATGTCCCCAACAATTCGGACAATTGCTTGCGCTGATGATTTCTTTTTGAAAAGTCATAATTGAAAAATTTTAAAAGTGAAAAATAAAAAAGCACCGAAAGTCCAAAACTGACGGTGCTTTTGAATAAAACTCAATGCTTTTTTATTCTACCGTCAAGGTATATTGAGGGGTTGGGTTTAGGGGACAATTGTATTTATATGTGCCGGCAGTCAATTCGACCACACCAGACCGCTGTGTCTCACCAGCTTCCAACATTTCAGGTAATCCTGCTGCTTTGATAGCGTCTTTTGGCTTATCCGTAGGCACGAGCATGAAGGCAACTTCGTGGTCAACACTCTCGTTGGTGACTTCAAAAATGTACTTGCCAGGCTTCAAATTCAACGATTTCGTATCAAACTGTCCTTTGGTTTGCGTCAGGTGAATGACTGTCACGTCGTCCTTGGTCATTTTATGGTCAGCCATCATAGCTTTTTGTTGTGCAAAAGCATTAGTCGTGCCCAAAAATGCAAGTGCGAATAGAGTGATTTTGAAAATGGATTTCATTATGAAAATTATTTAATGATTGGGAAGTCAACCGTTATATTTTGACTGACTTCCAATTGTGGTTATTTAAAATATTTGAACATGTAAGTTTAAACATGTATTTTTTAAAAAAATTTAAGCAACTGCTTCCAAAGGTTTTGCCGCTGGAAAATCAACTGGAATCTGCGTCAAATTGTGCAAGTAGTTAGTGAAGCTAATCTCGATAACCACGCCTACTAAATCGACTAATGCTTTATTGTCAAATCCTGCGGCAAAGAACGTTTCAACAGCTTCGTCGCTTGCTTTTCCTCGGTTTTCGGAAACGCTTTTAGCTAATTGTGCCAATGCTGCGTAGCGTGGATTGCTGGAAGTTGCGGCTCTCAAATCAAGCGTATCGGCTTCCGTTAAGCCATTCATTTTTGAAATTGCCGTGTGTGCCGCCAAGCAGTATGAGCATTGGTTAACTTCCGAAACCGCTAATTTAATCGCTTCCAATTCTTTATTGTTGAAGCTGCTTTTTCCGATTTTTCCACCGAAATTAAGGAAAGCTTCCAAAGCATCAGGCGAATTACCCGCTACTGCGTAAAGGTTGGGTACGAAGCTCAATTGCTTTTCCAAATTGTCAAAAATTTGTTGTGCTTTTGGTTCTACTTGGTCTCGTGTTGGAACTGAAAATTGTCTCATTGTTAAATTATTTTTTAGTTGTGTTGATTAAAATTGTTTTAGTTGTTTTCGTTTGGTTTGATGATGCAAATATATGTGTTTAAACATGTATGTTGCAACATGTAAATTGAAATTTGTTTCAAAATGTCGTTACTGGGACATTTTTTTAACGAGTTAAAATGAATGTGAATGTGTTTAAGTAGTTGTAAACGAATTGATTATGGTGTATTTTTGAAAAATGGATTAATTTAACTTTTTTCAAAATAATTTTAAAACCATGATTGTTTCAGCGTTTTAAGGTAGATTATTTTTCACAAATTCCCTTAAAGACCAATCTCGCTGCTGCCAAATCCTCTAAAGCATGTCCTACTGATTTAAAAAGTGTGATTTCTGCCTCATTTTTTCTATAAAAACTATTCGCTTGACACATTCCAAATAAATCTGCTTGAATGTCTTCCATTTTTAAAATGCCAGATTGCAGTGGAGAAAGAATATCGCCAGATTCCTTCGTCGCCCCTTTCAAAGTATCGACAAAAACGCTTGCTTTTTGAATGGCTATATCATCCGCCTCTCGCATACCGGGTTTGAATGAGCCGACTAAATCCAGATGTTGCCCCGATTTTAAATATTTGCCCAAGACCAATGGCTGCTCGCTTAACGTAGCACAAGAAATAATGTCCGCATCTGCAATGCCCATTTCTATCTGTTCAATCGGTTGAATGTCTAAATGAGGGAAATCCAGTTTGGCAGCTACTTTTTTCGCTTTCGCAAAATTTCGTCCCCATATCAAGACTTTTTCAATTGGTCGAACTACGGCGTGTGCCTCAATCAAACAAGGTGCGAGTGCTCCCGTGCCGACCATCAACAAGGTGCGGCTATTTTTTCTGGATAAAAAACTGGATGCCAAGGCCGAAGCCGCTGCCGTTCGTTGAGAAGTTAAAATTTTCGCGTCCATTTGGGCTATCGGCGCGCCTGTCGTTGCGTCAAAAAGTAAGTAAATGCCATGAATCGAAGGCAATTGATGTTGAGCATTATTAGGCGAGACGGTGACGATTTTGATGCCCAGATATTCGCCACTTTTCCAAGCAGGCATTAATAATAGTGTCGAATCAACGCCCGCTACAGGATTTTCATATTGATGATGATGGCGTAGCGGGACAGTGACATTTTCGCAAAAAGCGGTGCGCAGTGCTTGAATCAAAGTAGGGTAGGAGAGGACTGATTCGAGCTGTTGATTGGTGATGATTTGCATAATAATTCGATACTTAATGGAAATAGTTTGGACATTTGCTGTTAAAAAAGCAAATTTGCCGACGGTCACCTATTTAAGGAACGCGAAATAAATAACTTCACATTCTTGACAGGATATTTTGTCCATATTTTTCACTTTAAAACCCTGAAAATACCGCTGCGCTAACATTTATGCGGGTTTCAAAGCCAAAACTATGAACAAACTCTCTCTGTCAAGAATGTAAATTTATTTAATTCGCGTTCCTAAGTGACCGTCGGCAGATGCTAAAGAAAGAAACATGAAATTACTAAAAATACTCGCAAGTCTATGTTTAATCACCATTTTGAGTTGTTCGCCTACTCGAAAATTACAGCGCGCCTTACCGAATCAAATTGAAGATTCCCCCATTTTTAAAAAGTCATTTACGGGTTTCGCATTATTGAATCCCGAAAATGGTGAGTTTATTTATGAGTATCAATCCGATAAATACTTTACGCCTGCGTCGAATACGAAGATTTTTACCTTATATACTTGTTTGCAAATTTTGGAAGAGCAGCCAGCGGTTTTGCGGTATCAGGAATTGGAGGATGCACTTATTTTTCAAGGAACAGGAAACCCAACTTTACTACATCCCACTCTAAATGTCGAAAATCCAGCGCTCGATTTTTTAAAGAACACGAACAAACGATTGCTTTATAGTACGGATAATTTTGAGGACGAACGCTTCGGTTCTGGATGGGCATGGGACGATTATCCTTATTATTTTCAGCCAGAAAAATCTCCTTTGCCACTCTATGGAAATGTTGTTGTTTTTGAACGTGATACTTTAGGAAATGCTTTGAAGATTAGACCTGCCCATTTTAAAAATAAAGCACAACAGTTATCAGAATGGGAAAATGACCGCCCTCGAATCCGGCGGGAAGAAATGGAAAATGGTTTTTTCTACAATGAAGCAGCGGCAATTGGTAAACCATTTTATAAAGAAATTCCATATCTTGGTTCTGCCCCTTTGCATCTTCGTTTGTTGAGTGATACACTTAGTAAAAGTATTTCTATTACACCGAGTAATATTTCAAATCAGGGGGGAAGTAAGGTTTTATACGGCCCAGAAATCTTCCCAGTCTATCAAAAAATGATGATTGACAGCGACAATTTTCTCGCGGAACAACTCCTCCTTATGTGCGCCGACAAACAACTCGGTGTCCTCAATTCTAAAAAAATAATCGCTTTCGCCAAAGACAGCATTTTTCAGAATTTGCCCGACGAGTTGCTGTGGCGAGATGGGTCTGGATTGTCACGCTACAATATGTTTACACCACGCACGATTGCCCGATTGTTGGAACGCATTCATCAGGAAATGCCCGAAAAAACGGTGTTTAGCCTATTCCCTGTAGGCGGTGAGTCAGGCACTTTGGAAAATTGGTACGGCGGTAAAAGTGAACCTTATGTTTTCGCAAAAACGGGGACGCTGACGGGCAAACATTGCTTGAGTGGTTACGTTAAAACCAAGACGGGGAAGACCTTGATTTTCAGCTTTATGCACAATAATTATGTGGGTAGTTCCAAGCCGCTGAAAGAAGAAATGCAGCGAATTTTAAAAGCCATTTATGCACGGTATTGACTTGTTGATTAGGTTAATTGGTGAATTATGTTGATTTTTACAGCCAATAACTAATCAATTCATAACCAATCACCGACATGTTGGAAACACTCGGCATCGCAGGAAAGTTTTCGTTTCTCTTACTCTCCGTAAGTTTGACACTTTCCGTGACGGCTGGATTGATTTTCCTGTTTCGCTGGGGAAAACGCACGATTGCTAACCTGTTTTTTGGCTTTTTATTGATATTGATGGGCGTGACTTGTTTGCATCATTTTTGCATTTTGTTGGAGATTTATGAGGCGCAACCAAAGTGGTTGTTTTTGCCGATTTATTACACGTTGTGGTTTGGTCCCTTTCTATTTTTTGCTATCAAAATGCGACTTTATCCCAAGTATCAACTCGTTTGGTCGGATTTGAAACACGCGATTTTACCCTTTGGGCAGTTGATTTATTTCCTCATTTTGTTCAATAGTTCGGTGGAATATCGGGAGAGTCTGGGGCGCAATTTTTTCTCGCCTTTTTACGGCGGCATGGAGATGTTTTTGTACATCAGCACCTTCTACGCTTACCTGTATTCGGCGTACCGATATGTGCGCTACAAGGACGCTCGACTTCGGAATGAAAAAGACGCAAAAGCACGGCAGGACATTCTATTTTTAAAACGAATGCTCAAAGTATTGCTCGTCCTTTTTTGGATAAATAGCGGCTACATCGTCACCGATTTTTTGATGTATCAATTTTTGGAGGTGAACCTGCATACGATGCGTGGGTTTACGCGGTTTGGGGATATTTCGTTTGGATTGATGGTGTTTTGGATGGGGTGGAATGGGTGGCGGTTGGTGGTTAGGAAGTCGGGATAAAGTTAAGGTTGATGTTGAAAAACTGTAGATTTTCCGGCGGCTATTTCAAGCCTTCACCAACAATTGATAATTTTTCTGCATAATCTCATTCAATTCCTTTACAAAGCCTTTTTTTTGTAACTTTAACTGCTTGACCATTGCTCGGCTATTCATGCGCTGACTGGCTTCAATGCTCTCATTGATGCTCGAAATTAGATGAAAAAGCCGTAGCATACGGAGTAGCTTTTCTTCATCTCTTTGTAGAAATTTTTCTAATTGGGTTGTCATTGTTTTTTTATGTTGGATTGTTGTTGGAGTAAAGATACAAAGAAATTTGAAGTTTTTCGCCATTTAGACAGAGCTTGCGCAGAGAAGATTTGTGACATCGAGGGGAAGATTTTCGAATAAAGCAGTTTTTCTTTAATCTAACAACTGGTTTTGCAAAAAAATAACGGTAATCTTTGTAATTATACGAAAAAAAATTATTTTTGAACATATTTTATTTTCAAAACGTAGATTAGGCATGGCTAAGCTCTAAAAGATAAGAGAGTTTGAACTCTCTTGAACTCTCTTGAACTCTCTTGAACTCTCTTGAACTCTCTTGAACTCTCTTGAACTCTCTTGAACTCTCTTGAACTCTCTTGAACTCTCTTGAACTCTCTTGAACTAAGTCACCTAACCTGATAAAACCGAAACTATGTCTAATACACAAAAAAGATTTACTCCGAGTTATAATCCTGTCCCTTTACAAGAAATTGCTGATGCTGCTGAATTTTCCAAAACTGCTTTTTGGCGCTGGCGAAAAGAGAACAAGATTGTTCTACCCAAAGGAAAAGTTAATTTTGTCAATCAGAAGGAGATTTATTTAAAATTGTACGGAGAAGAATATTTAGAATAGGAGTTTTGGAACGAAATGGAACAAGTTGGAACGTTTTGGAACGAAATGGAACGTTTTAACAATAGAAAACAACCTAACTTTGTCTTATAATTATTTGCATTGGTTCAAAAATATTAAGTACACTCTAAACTCATCTTTCAAAATCGCTTGCGGTTGAGTATTAAGTATAAAAATTAACATTTTTGAAATAAGCATAGACTGTTTGTCAATTATTTTTTGATAAAAAAAATAGTGAAATGTAAATAATATCAAGATGTTTAAATCGAAATTCAATTTCGTAGGGGAAGCCGAAAACCTTGTCTATTATAAGGCAAAGAGTAGGTCTTAATTAACTTAAAAAAATTTATTACATGAATTCTCAACTTTCAGATTTTCAAAAAAAGTTTGTTAAACAAACTCTAGGAAAAGACATTATTAAAGCAATTAAAGGTGGTTCTGCTAGCAATACTAATACTGCTAAAAGTGATTTTATTGGTGTTACTGACATGATGAACTAAATTAAACTTCGTATAGTTAGGTACTGCGAAATAAGGAGTACCTAACTATTTAAACCCTAACTAAATATGAAGATGGATTATGAGAGTTTACTAAATGGGAGTTGGTCTCTAAAAAACAATGTTATTACACATGAAAACAAAGTAATAGGATTATTAAATCCGAGTATTTTATTATCAAAAAACAGTATTACTGAGACTTTTGCAATAGGGAAAGAAGGATTAGTGGAATCAGAAGATAATACTCCTAATAGTATTTGGGCAGCTATTGTAGGCGCTGGGGGAGTGCTATTCGGAAACAAGGAAGAAGTCGAGGAAGTTTCTTTCTTGCTGAAAAACGATTTATCAAGCAGAACGGTATCATATCTATCGAACTTGACCAATAATTGTTTTCAATTGCTTAATTTCATTACTAAAATAAATAGAGCAAATATACTAATCCTTGGAGTTGGAGGAATTGGCTCAATGACAGCCATGCTCCTTGCTGGTGCAGGAGTAAAAAAAATAACAATTGTTGATAGCGATTTAATCGAAAAAAGTAATTTAAATAGGCAATTATTTTACACGAAAAAAGACATAGGTAAATTCAAAGTTAATGTTTTAAAAGAAGCTATTCTTTCTAGATATGATGACGTTAAAATTAATACTATAACTAAAAAAGTTGAAATTCAAGAAATATCGCCTTTAGTATCTAAATATGATTTAACTTTTTCAACATTGGACGAGCCTGCTGAAATATCCAAAGAAATTACAAAAATTCGGCAAAAAAATGATTTAAATATTCTACAAGCAGGTTATTTTTTTTTAACATCTAGGTTATTTTATAACTTCAGATTTCCAGAAACTAAAGAGTCCAAACTAAAGTTCGCAAGAGGTAAAAATACTATAGTACCAAGTTATGGCCCTGTAAATTCTGAGTTAGCAGGACTTGCGAGTTCATTAATAATTCAAATATTATGTGGATTAGTCAAAGATGGTATCTACATGGAGTTTCAATCAAATATATTTCCAAGAAAAATTAAAACTTATGAGTGACAATTGCATATTTTGTGAAATAATTCAAGGAAAAAGAACTGCAAAAATAATTCAAGAAAATAATGATTTTATTGCCTTTCTAACCCCTTTTCCGAATACTGATGGTTTTACAGTAGTAGCAACTAAAAATCATCTTACTAGCTATATTTTTGATTTACCTGAAGAAGTGTATATTAATCTATTGCTTTTTTCAAAAGAAATAGGTAGAATTTTAGATACTTCATTAGAAGTAAAAAGAACAGGAATGATATTCGAGGGAATGGGAATAGACCATGCACATATAAAATTAATTCCTCTTCACGGTATTCAGGGAGATAAATGGAAGCCGATACATAGTAATAAACCAATTTTCTACGAAAAATATCCAGGATTTATTGCATCGCATGATGGTCCTAAACAAGATGAAAAGAGATTGGATTTAATACATAAAAAAATAATTCAAAAAACCTTAGACAAATAATATACTCAATATCGGAGATATATAATTTTATTCTTTCTTATGTCTCCCAAGTTTTCGATGTTTGAAAATTCCAATTTTCAAACTCCTATTACAGCGTTTGCAACACGGCAGCACAGCGCATCGTCATTTAGCGGCATTTCCCTCCCTAAAATACCCCAAAACATAATACCCCGAAAACAACGCAAACACCAAATTCAACCCAAAAAATATCCAATCTGGCTGCAAATAACTATACGCCGCAATCAGCAGGCTACCGATAGTCAGCGCAACACTGCGCCGCAAAGTGCCCATTTTAAAAGCATATCCGAAGGCGACTACAATTAGACCAAGCACAATCAGTAGCGTTTTTTGGTCTTCAAATTCAAACAACGACCAAATGACAAGTCCCGTTCCTGCGACCGCTAAAATTATCGTTTTCAAACGGTCGCTCCAGGTCGTCATCATTAAAATACAGGAGACAAGCACCAGTATTTCTAAAATAACGAAAAAGATTCCACCTTCATCAAAGTACCTCATCAAAGAATAAATCAGCATCACCACCGCACCAATCGCAAACAACCAATTTTTAATAGATTGCGTCGGTTTGGTCGGTTCGCCGCCGTCTTTCCACGCCGCCCCAATGACCAAAATAATAGAACCGATGATGCCCGTTAATAAAATATAATCCATATTCGTCTTGTTTTTTGGCTAAAACTACGCTTTTTTAGCGAAACAGTTTCTCCACCTTAGCAATCCCTTCTGGCAAAGTAAACACAATCACCTTATCGTGCAATTGCAACTGAAAATCTCCCGCTGGAATCAAACTTTCTTCTCCCCTAATCACGCCACCAATCAGCGCCGTCTCTGGAAAATGCAAATCCTTCAACGGCTTCTTCGTCAACTGATTATTTTTGGTAATCACAAACTCAATCACCTCCGCGTCCACGCCGTGCAGACTCGTAATCGCCTCCACGCGTCCCTTGCGCACATAGCGGAAAATATTATTGGCAGCAATCAGTTTCATATTAATCAAACTATCCACGCCGATGTTCTGCGAAATGTGGGTGTATTCCTTATTCTCCACCTGCGCGACGGTTTTAAAAACGCCGTAATTTTTAGCCGTCAGACAAGCAATAATATTAGTCTCCGAGTTATCGGTCAAGCCAATAAACGCGTCCATATCTTCCAGTCCTTCCTCAATCATCAGGTCAAAATCGTTCGGTTTGCCATGAATGACAAGCGTATTATGGAGGGCGGCCGCGAGGAGTTTGCAGCGTTCTTTATCTTTTTCCAAAAGGGTGATGCGGTAGTCATTTTCGAGCAGACGAGCAGTCTCATACGCCAGTCCCGTACCGCCAATAATCATCAATTTTTTGACAACTTTTTGCGGTTGATTACCACTGACAAATTGCTCGATGCGGTCAATATTATTCTTATTGGTAATAAAATAAATGTGGTCATTGTGCCGCAGCACGTTGTTGCCACGCGGAATAATCGTACGGTGTCCCCGCAAAATCGCAATGGGGCGCAGCGATAAATCGGTTTTCATCTCCGGGAAATCCATCAGGCGCATATTCAGCAGCGGCGAGTGTTCATTGAGGGTGATGCCCGCCAGCGAAATTTTACCATCTTCAAAATCAAAAATATCAGTAAACGAACATTTCGACATCAGCCGCTGAATCTCTCTTGCTGCCAATTGACGCGGTGAAATCACGGAATCTACGCCCAATTGTTTGAACGTCTCCCGATGTTTTTCCGTCAGGTATTCATCGTTTTTGACGCGGGCAGTGGTTTGTTTCGCGCCCATTTTTTTAGCCAAAATGGCGGTCATCAAATTGGTTGATTCCGAAGTCGTCACGGCAATGAATAGTTGCGCTAAAGCCACTTCCGCATCCATCAAGGTTGCAATCGAAGTCGAATCTCCTTTGATAGTCAGCACGTCCAAGTGTGTAGCGGCGTAGTCCAACACATCTTGGTCGTCGTCAATTAAAGTAATTTCCTGATTTTCAAAACTCAACAATTCTGCTAAGTGAAACCCAACATCTCCCGCACCAGCAATGACTATTTTCATGAATAGTTATTTTAAAATTTTTGTCCATTTTCAAAAAAAACGCAAAGGTATTTGGTTGAAAACGATTTTAATTTAAAAAGGTTAGATTTTTCTAAAAAAAATAGGATTGCTTGGACTCCTAAATTTTACTAATTTCGCGCTTCACATTTTAAAAATTAAACGCAAATGGCACACGTTATTTCCTTTACTTTCAACGCTTTTTCTGAAAACACCTATTTGGTCGTTGATGACCGTACCAAGGAATGCGTCATTTTCGACCCCGGTTGTTTTGACCAGGGTGAAAAAGAAATTTTGAAAACGTATATAGAATCGGAAGGTTTGAAACCCGTTCGATTAATCAATACCCACTGTCATTTAGACCATGTTTTTGGAAATAAATTTGTGAGCGAGACTTTCAATTTGCCATTAGAAATTCACGAAGGCGAGTTGGTCGTTTTAAAATCAGCAACCCAAGTGGCGATGTTTTACGGCTTACCAACGCCCGAAGAATCCCCCGAACCTGGCAGTTTTATCGAAGAAGGCGACGAGATTGTGTTTGGTGATACGAAGTTGACGGCGATTTTCACGCCTGGTCATTCACCAGCGAGTTTGTCGTTTTATTGTGAAAAAGACGCGTTTATCATTGCAGGCGATGTGTTATTTAAAGGAAGTATTGGACGGACAGATTTGCCGGGTGGGAATTTTGACACCTTAATTAATGTGATAAAAACGAAATTTTTCACTTTGCCAGATAATGTGGAAGTGCATTCAGGGCATGGACCAGTAACGACGATTGGTTACGAAAAGGCGCACAATCCATTTTTGCAGTAAAAAAAAGAGGTCAAAAGTCAGACCATTCCATTGTCAGAAGTCAGATGCAATACAATCTTTCGAGTATGTTTTCTGACTTCTGACAGCAAAGCGGTCTGACCTCTGACTTCTGGTGTTTACTTCTTAAGTAAATCACGGATTTCAGACAACAAGTCTTCTTGACTTGGACCTGCTGGTGCTTCTTCTTCTGCTTTTTTCATGTTATTGATGCCTCTCACCAATAAGAACATAATGAAAGCAACGATAATAAAATCCATAGTTGCAGTCAAGAAATTACCATATAGAATTGCAATCTCTCCTACTGTTTCTCCTGCGTCATTTAGTGTGCCCGGCTGCATAACGTACTTCATTTTCGAGAAGTCCGTCTTGAAAATCATACCGATAAGCGGCGAAACAATTCCTTCAGTAAAAGTAGTGACTACTTTTCCAAAAGCAGCACCCATAACGAAAGCAACGGCGATATCGACCAAGTTGCCTTTCATTGCAAAATCCTTAAATTCTTTAAACATAATTGTCGTTTTGTTAAGTGATGAAATAGTAAATTTAATTATAATATAATTAAGTTAAGTAAAAACGATTTAATAAATTAGAACATAATGCGCCGTAATTTTTTCTTCTAAAGAATTCAAAAAATCGTTGCATAGCCTTAGTTACGGAACTATTTTT
This sequence comes from Caprella mutica, assembly GCA_947561585.1. Classification (NCBI taxonomy): domain Eukaryota; kingdom Metazoa; phylum Arthropoda; class Malacostraca; order Amphipoda; family Caprellidae; genus Caprella; species Caprella mutica. The sequence continues at coordinate 28,296 of CANNZV010006275.1, forward strand.
TGTGTTTTTTAGAAGGAAAAAGAACAAGTTGCAAATCCCGATTCTATCAGGGTATAATGGTCTAAGTAACGATGAAAAAATAACTTCACGATTTCCCAAGTGATTCTTTTGCCCTTATTTTCCACTTTTAAAACAGTCACTATGTATAATAACTCCTATTTTAAAAGTAAAAACTAAGACCAAAATAATCGTTGTCAAATCGTTAACTTATTCTTTCATCGTTACTAAGTTATTGAATCGGTTTTACTAAGTGTCGATGATTGAATGTCACCTGAAAACTCAATAGGTTTTATTTTTGTCAAAATCCGGCAAAATAAATTTGGATAATCCCTGAATTAAGTAAAAATTACATCTTTTAAAGGCGATTTTTTTTGTTAAACCAAATTTAGGTTGGCATGCCAATGATTTATTGAGTTTTTAGATCTCACTTATTTAAAAGCTTCCTCAATGTAGGAAAATTAAATGTATATTCAAAGTGGTATGTTTTTTTTTAGAAAATTAGTTGACGATTTTTTTGTATGTAATTGGATAATTTATATTGTTAATAATCAGAATTTTTATATTCTGTCCTTTTTTATTTTTGCCTGACATTCGAGTCATTAGCTTATTTATTACAAACTCCCTAACAATAGACCTAAAGGTATTTGAGTACGTATCTTTTTGGTTCAACTTATTAAATTCGTTTGATTAATGCTTTATTAATACTACTTTGTCACTCTAAGATTGCTTGAATCTATCCAAATCCTTTTGTCTGAGTTGGTGACGTTTTAAAATTAAATTCCAAACTTCATGTTCAGATTTTGCCTTTTGGGGTAAATTCATAGCCATGAAGAACTTTATATCAGGACAAGAAAGTAGAGGGATTGCTTGTTCGTTCAACACCTTTTGCTCCAACATATAATGTAAAGCCATGATTGTCAACGTAATATGATGATGCCATGCCCGCCAACCTCTCACTTGGTAATCCGTCATGCCTAAAGAATCTTTGCAATCTTGAATACCTCGTTCTACCCAATATCGTTGCATTTGCCGATATAGTAATCCCCAATCAGATATTCGGTCTTGATTCGGCAAACTAATGTCATTGGTTACACTATATTTCACTTCTGTTCCATCAAGATTACAACTGATAATTAAGCGTAACTGTTCTGTAGTCTTATCACTACTTTTATTTTTCCAAACATATACTTCCAATACAACTACCTTTCTTTTCATCGGTCCTTTTGTACCCTGACGAACTGTATATTCTTTCCATTGTTTATTTGTTATCTTTTTAAATAACTCTTTGTTTTTCAATGGTTTACAATCTGTTACATATCGGCTATGCTTTCGTCCTTTTCCTGCCTTTCCTTTCGGTAAATAGGGATTTGGATTTTCTAAATAGACCGGTAACGTTTCCGCTACATCCATCACAAAAAGACGATTCAGTGCAGTTATGCCGCTACGAAGTTCTTTACTATTGCCATAAGCACAATCTCCTCCTATCCAATCATAAGAAACCCGATTTTCCATCGCCCTTATCATCTCCAAACCCAAAACTGGTTTGGTTTTATAACTTTGTTCCACTTTCGGTATCCCTACATGATCGCATCGCTTAGAGTCCTCTGTCCATTCTCGGGGAAGATACAAACGAGCATCAACCATCCCCACATCGTCTCCTTGATTCAACGCTGCAAAAACCGCAACCTGACCATTGTCTACTTTTCCAATGCTCCCCAAATATTGACGCGCAACACCAACTGATTTTTTTCCACTCTTCCGATGACCACTCTCATCTAATATCAATCCTCGCAATTCCGAACGATTGGAAAAAAGTTTACTCATATTTTCGCTAACTGCCTCTATTACAGGTTTATGCGCCCAAGGAGAAACACTAATAAAATGATGTAATTGCTGATAGTTACTGTCTGCTATTCGCTCATTCATTCGCTCTATATTATGCTTTCCTTCGTGAAATAAACCGCATAAATATTGCTCGGCCTTTCCTGTATTGTTGCTCGTGTAAACCTGAAAATGACTACTATAATCTGAGAGATAATCGCTAAGTGTTGCCGTTGATAATATTTTTTTCTCATTCTGTAAATCTACAAAATTATTGTTAATTCCCAGAGTGACAAAGTAGTATTAAGAGCTATATTTTTTACCTAAAATCCATGTTTTAGACCATAGAAGAATAGAGAAGTCACATTTTGTTGGAATAAAAACGAGGAAGGAAAAGAGTATATTCTGATAAGTGAAAACAATTTAAAAGGGTTTTCTCCTAAAAAAATACAGTTCTTGTTGAGTACACTCTGTAAAAAGTTTATTTGCATTTCGCTCGGCGGCTAAAGCCGCCTCGTTTGTGGGGTTTTAGAGGCGAGATTTATTGGATTTTCCAGAAGGAAAATCCAATAAATCTCGCCTCTAACCTTCCTCCGAAAAATGGCTTTAGCCATTTTAAAAAAAACACAAAAGACTTTTTACACACTATATTGAATACCGTGTTTCAAAAGTTTTTTAATGTTTTTTATTGCCAGAAAAGATTTTGGAATATCGACGATTTAGTTTTTTTTGAGCATTTTCTCTACTAAATTGCCAATTGATTTTCACCCCTTTTTCCGAACGTTCTTTGAAATAAGCATTTACTTGTTTTGACAGTTGACCAATAGATGGAATTCTACGATTTAAGCATTGCCTAGAAAGAGCAGAAAATTCAATTTCAATCATGTTTAACCATGATGCACTTTTCGGAGTAAAAACAAATTCAAATTTGTCCATTAAAGCTGCTGCTGTTTGGGCATCAAAAAATTCGTAGAAAGCACTTGGATCATTGAGTATTTAAGTTGTCTAAAATAACTATTATTTTAACCGCGTCAGGATAAAGTTCTGATACTCTTTTCATGAATAGTGCAAATTCTTTTTTACGCCTTTTTCGACGCACTCGACCGAATTTTTTGCCTGTTTTAGGCTCTATCATAGCAAGAACCGAACAAGAACCGTGTTTGGTATAGGCATAATTTTCTTTAGCTACTTGACCAGACTTCATTTCTAAGCCTTCAATAGTGTCACCAATTAGAAAACAGGGACGCTCATCGTAACAAATTACAGGAAATTTTGCATCATAGGGCAATAAATATATCCGGAGAATAGCTTCCATTCTTGCTATAAAGCGAGAGGTCATTTTTCGGATACACCACTGCTTTTTTCGATGAGGCTGCAATTTGTTTTTTTTAAAATTCTACCAACCTCGCTGTAAGAAATTTCAGGTAAAATTTCTAAGGTAACAATGCGGTCTGCTAATAATCGAAGCGACCAACGTGCATACCCCTCTGGTGGTTCAGTACAAGCAAGAGCAGTAACTTTTGCACGGTCTTCTCCATCAAATTCTACGGGTCTTCCACTACGAGGTTTATCTTGTAAAAATTTAAGCCCAGTTGCTTTATATTTTTTTACCCAATCGTGGACTGTTGGATAACTCATGCCCAAAGTTGTATGAACTTCGGTAATCGTTTTTCCACCGTTCAGCATTTGTAAAGCCAGCGCTCGTTTTTGAACCCGAACTTTTTGTGTGCCTTTTGATAAAAAATCTACCAAGAATTTTTCATCTGCTTCTGTCAATGTTATGTGTTGCTTTTTCATAATGCGTTCTCTTTTGAACGCAAAGATAAAATATTAATAAACTTTTGAAACACGGTGTTAAATGGTTAGACAGAAATAAGTTCAAGAAAATCAGGCGTGATGCTGGCGAAATATGATGCTGAATAAATATGTTCAGGCACTTACTTAATAATTAAGCAAAGGGACATTTTTATATTTTTATTTGGGTATTTGTTGAGACATTTAAACCCAAAGTAATGAAGATTAAATTTAATATGTATAAAAAATATGTAAAGAAAACCTTGGAAAACCGAGCCTAATTCCCGATAATTGTAATAGTTAATTGGTAAGCAGATAGTTGTGACCTGTTAATATTTAGTAAACAGTATTTTACATCTTTTTTAATGTAAAATTTGTTTTTTTTAAATGTATTCTCTAAGCATATTCAGCAAACCTAATAAGAAAATAAAAGTAACAACCAATTGACTAACACACTATTACGCAAAAGAGCGTATTGACCTATTAACTTGAAATTTAGACCAAATATTCTAACCTGTACTTTCGTCTTATTCTTAAATTAGTATTTTATTTCCCCCTAAGCTTACACTGCTCCATTTTAGCTTTATGGGCTAATTGTACCCAAAATGAAAATTTTTACGCCAAATGAATAATGTAAAGACGAATTTTAGATATGCTTTCAGCCATGAATTTAGAGCATATTCCCTATCCTCTCTCTCAAGTATTTTAAGTATTTCAAAATAGTTTTTTGAAATATGTAGGTGTCTTAACTTAAACATGAATTTCCTTCAGACAGCATAGATTTGTTTCAATGCAGCAATCTCGCCGTCTAATATTTTTATAAAAAAAAATGAGGTGTACCATAAAAAGAGTAAGGTGAAAACCTTTGATACTCCTTGAATTTATTACTCAAACCTTGAATTTTGCTCTCGGGTGAAATTTTGAAAAAAAACGAATACTATGAAGAAGCTATACTCATCGCGAGTGTGGTGCAGTATCCTTTGCGTGCTATTTAGTTTTATGTTACAGGCGCAGGATATTCACTTCTCTCAGTTTCAGTACTCTCCCATGAATCTCAATCCTGGGCTCACTGGCGTTTTCAGTGGTGATATGCGATTTGTTAATAATTTCAAACCGCAGTGGAATTCTGCACGCGTTGGTTACCTACAAATTGCGACTGGTTTTGATGCCCGTTTTTTAAATAAAGATGATAATGGACCGTTTGCCGTCGGATTTTACTTGGATTACGACCAAGCGGGGGATTCTCAATTAAGCTTTTTGCAATTGAGTCTGACGGGTTCTTATTCAATAAATTTTGACCGCGACCGTCGAAACTACCTAACCATTGGTGGCACATTTAGCGGTGTTCAACGGTCATTCAACGATTATCGACTATTTTTTGATACCCAATATAGAGATGGACAATTGGATTCAAGTCTGCCATCTTTGGAAGATTTTGACAATACCAAAGTCTTTTTTGGCGATATTGCAGCGGGTGTCAATTTGCACTTAGCTGCACCACTTGACCGCTCTACTATTGATATAGGTGCCGGTGTTTACCACCTGATGGAACCTAATAAAACCTTTTCAAATGACGCAACCGTCACCTTGAAACGACGATATACAGGATACGCAATTGGGGTG
>CANNZV010006276.1:0-19153 GCA_947561585.1 Caprella mutica
GGGCAAGACGTGGGGCGGGGGACATCAGACGTCTAACTCTCTTCATTTGCACAGGGGTCCCCCTCTGCAAGACGTCTGATCCCACGTCTTGTCCCCCTCTGACAGAGGGGACATCCACCTGTCCCACGTCTTACCCCACTCCGTTTTCAAGACGTGGGACCCACGTGGGACAGAGTGTGGATGTCCCTCGCTATAGAGGGATTCAAGACGTGGGACCCACGTGTGACAGAGTGCGGATGTCCCTCGCTATAGAGGGAAGAGGGAAATAAGACGTGGGACCCACGTGGGACAGAGTGAGTATTCAAGACGTGGGACAGAGTGGGAATATCCCCCTCTGCAAGACGTGGGACAGAGTGTGGATGTCCCCCTCTGCAAGACGTGGACAGAGTGCGGATGTCCCCCTCTGCAAGACGTGGGACAGAGTGCGGATGTCCCCCTCTGCAAGACGTGGGACAGAGTACGGATGTCCCCCTCTGCAAGACGCGGGACAGTGTGCGGATGTCCCCCTCTGCAAGACGTGGGAGAGAGTGTGGATGTCCCCCTCTGCAAGGGGGACATATCTCTCATTTGGCTCAAACTACTTCGGTTAATTGGGGTATATAAATATGTATAAGAAATAAAAAAGATCATACTAATCATTATTGCAATTTCTTACCATATTGCATATAGTGTATATGTACATTGGCTGTATATCATTTATTTTAATATTACATATTGTTATATACAAATTAAATGGGAAGAAATGGAGAAATGGTAGAATTAGTATTGAAATGATCTTTATGCAACTTGATAACTTGCGTGCTTCTTAAAATTACTTTAAATAAATATAATTTAATATTCTACATTTTGGTATCTTTTATTTTTTAATGTAAATGATAAGAATGTGTATAAAGTTATTTATTAATATTTGTATTGATAATGTTAATTAATGTTATTAACTACCTAATTACCTATAACTGTTAATTAATATTACCTATAGTTACCTTCTGGTGGTATCACTACTTTATACCTATCTAGTTACTTACTAGAGTTTATTTATAACTACCTAGTAACCTACAAGTGATAACCACCAATCTGTACCTACTGGTGGTTATCACTACTTACCTATTACGTAGTATTTATCAGTACCTACTTAGTTACCTACATTACTGTTTGTCAATACCTACCTAGTTACCTACTGGTGTTTATCAATGCCTACCTAGTTGCCTACATCTGCTTATCAATACCTAATTAGTTACTTTCTTGTGTTTAACATTGCCTACCTATTGGCCTACAACTGTATATAAATACCAATCTAGGTCCTAGTTACCTACTACTTACTAGTATTCATCAATACCTACCTAGTTACCTACAACTGTTTGTCAATGCCTACCTAGTTGCCTACATCTGCTTATCCATACCTAATTAGTTACCTTCTTGTGTTAACATTGCCTACCCAGTGGCCTACAATTGTATATAAAAAACAATCTAGGTCCTAGTTACCTACTAGTATTCATCAATACCTACCTAGTTACCTACAACTATTTGTCAATGCCTACCTAGTTATCTACTAGTGTTTATCAATGCTTATCTAGTTACCTATAACTGTTTGACAATACCTACCTAGATACCTACCAGTACCAATACCTACCTACCTAGTATACCTACTAGGTAGTGTTCATCAATCCGTACCTACTTACCTACTACCTAGTATTATTCATCAATGCCTACCTAGATAGTAGATACCTACATCTGTTTATGAATACCTACCTAGTTATGGTACGTAAATAAGGCTTGAGATAGATATACCTTTTTGGTATAACTTTTTCCCGCGTAAAACAGACGAGGGACAGAGAGGGACATCCCGCGTGAGACAGACGTGGGACAGAGAGGGATATCCCGCGTGGGACAGAGAGGGACATCCCACGTGGGACAGACGTGGGACAGAGAGGGACATCCCGCGTGGGACAGAGAGGGACATCCCGCGTGGGACAGAGAGGGACATCCCGCGTGGGACAGACGTGGGACAGAGAGGGACGTCCCGCGTGGGACAGAGAGGGACATCCCACGTGGGACAGACGTGGGACAGATAGGGCTATCCCGCGTGGGACAGAGAGGGACATCCCACGTGGGATAGACGTGGGACAGAGAGGGACATCCCGCGTGGGACAGAGAGGGATATCCCACGTGGGACAGACGTGGGACAGAGAGGGACATCCTGCGTGGGACAGAGAGGGACATCCTGCGTGGGACAGAGAGGGACATCCCACGTGGGACAGAGAGGGACATCCCGCGTGGGAAAGACGTGGATGTGAGTGGGATTTAAGACGTGGGACATACGAGGGACATCCCGCTTGTGTAAGACGTGGGACGTGAGTGGGATTTCAGACGTTGGAAAGACGTGGATTTCAGACGTCTGCAGACGTCTGAAATCCCCCGTCCCTCTCTGTCCCTCGCTAGCGAGGGATGTCCCCCTCTGTCCCACGCGGGACATAGAGGATATGGTTAGCTGGGATCCCACTTTATGTGAACAGATAGTTGTGAAATTAGCGTTCTAGAATTAATTTGTTTATTAAATTTTATTATATCTAATAAAGAAGTGAATAAGACTGTTTATACCAGCTCTACACTGAGAGAAATAATTTTTGGTCATCAAACAACACACTGTAGTTTAACTCATTGTGGGTTGATTATACGCTAAAATAGTTAATTCTTGTTATGTGCTAGGTGTAGATGAACTACAGCATGTGGTTTAATTCTCTAGTCAGCATAAACTCACAAAATGTAGGTAAAATTTTATATTTCTGTGGTTAGCAATACGCATCATCTATGTCAGTTCACCTTACCTACAATACAAATCAAAATTAAACTTGCATGTGGGTAAATTATTTTCCTTTGTCAGTATATATAACCGTCGTCTATGTAGTTAGAGTATTACTATGAAATTATTAATCACATGTATGTAAACTTAATGTAAATCAGGCGGGAAACTGGAGTGGCGCGTCAGTTTCAGTGAAATATCAAAGAAGGTAGGTGTGTAATTTGGTAGTAACCTTAATTTAATTTCAGCTATGTCCAGTGCTTAAATTTATAGAAATAGCTATATATATCAGAACATAAAATAGGCTAGAATAGTTTTCTGTGATCAATTCATTCTGAAATATAGAAAATCAGCCTACCTATTTATAATTGGAAAAGGTCCAAGGCAGAATCTCCAATACCCTGCAGCATAGCCTTTAGGCAGCTGACTATAATCTTTAGTTTATTCTAGCCTCTACTTCTAGGGTGCTTGTATGTAATATAATCCTAATTACAATAAAATATATTGGTGTAAACTTTTTGAAGTCTCTGTCAGACTGTCTGCCACAGTGTCTGTGTCACTCTCAATTTCTGACTCTCTGCCCTGGCCAGATTGCAGAAACTGGTAAAGTGCTTTCCAAGAAATCCTCTATGTTTTCCTTCTCTTCTAAGAAAAGTACATGTAAATATATAAGAGAAGAAATCAATAACTGTTTGCACAGATAATGTTAAAATACAGACTGATGCCTAAGTAAAATTATGTGGTCCATGAACTCTCCAATTTTTTCACCAGTTCTTCCAGATTGTATTTGATGGTAAACTTGGTTGTTTAATAATATTAATATTAATATTCTTTATATATCACTATTTTGCCTTTAATATTGTGAGTGAAAATTGCTAAATCAATAATATTAGTCAGTTATCTAGTGCATGGAAGACTAGCCAATTGAATTAATTTGTTTGCTGGCTTTTTCAAAATTTTTTTTTTGAAAAGTAAGAGTACCTAGTTCTGTGCACCACTTACAGACTAATAATTATCTTCTAAATTTCATAATTATCTCTGATGACTTGATTGTTCTGTTGGCAGTCTGCAAAATATGGATTATTTTTTATCCTTTTCTGTGAAAATTATCTTTAGGTTTCTTTTACTTTTATTTCAATGAGCAGTTGAGAACAATAATCAAAATAGATTTTTTTGAGATCAGTTTCTATGGACTTTGATATTTGATGATCAGTTAATGGATTTTTAAAATCCAGTGCATTTAATATATTCAATTGTAACCTGTATGCCAAATAGATTTTTAAATAGTGTATTCTTTACTATCAAATATTTTAATTTAAACACCAGACTACTGAAACTGGTAAATTGTTCTAAAATTCTCTATTTTGCATTCTGTTTTCAACAAAATAAATTTAAATTGAAGAAAATAAGTATTTTTTGCACAGAAAATATTTAAAAAATTAATATTCAGCAGATTTGATTTGAGATAGTTACTTTCTGGCTCTTGGTAACAATTTAATTAATTGGGACTGAAATGCTCTCTGAAATCAACCTAAATTTCAGAATCTCCCACTGCTTTTATAGAATTTTAACTTTTATAGATACCATGACTTTCACATGGCTCTTTTTCAGAGAAATATGATATGAATTTTTGGTAACAGTAGCTACAAAGTGATTGAAATTCAGTAGCTAGTACTACTTCTTTACATTTAATTCTATGTTGTCATCAATAGCTGCATGATACCTAATTGATTAATTTTCTCATTCAATTATATACATTCTCTGCTTTCAAATCTACTATATTTAATTCTAATTTAGAGAAGTCCATTGGATAAAGGAAATATGTTCTTGCTGTTACCTACTCTAAGACTGTTTATATCTCTTGCGGATGATTATTTTAACAATTAAGTCAATTATCATTATATTCATTGTGAATTTTAGTTTTTTTGCTAATCATTGCTACATAGCTAGTCTGTAATTAGCCTTAATCTCTCAATTGTACTAACTATTCTGAACAATTTCCTAATTCAATATTTTTTGCAGACATCAGAGACATTCTAATGAAGACTTTTGGGGTGGCTTGCCTACTTTTGCTAACATCATCACAACAACAAGAGATTGAGCCCCACTACTGCTGATGTTGGTGTTAACTTTTAGAGGTAAGTTTCTGTAAGTTTTACCTATTTATTTGACTTCTAGCTAACTATGAATGGGAAGATCTTCATTAATCGATGCTTTGTAATTTTCTTTTCAGTCATATGGCTAACTATTGAAGAGGATAGCTTGGCTAGAGAAGTAATCTTTCTTCTTAGTCTCATTCCAGCCACCCATCTTCAAAGTCTTCTGAAGTTGATCAATATTATGTTTCCTCTGATGACATTATGTTTTGGGTGCCAACACTTTTGGAAGGCGATTGATGTAGCATTTCAAACTATTCCAAGTTTTGAATTTGCAATATTGCAAGGAGTGCTGAAACATTTTTTTACTTTACTGTGAACATCATTGTACGATATTCTTTCAATGTTATGTTATGAAAGCTCCATGCGTCACTGATTTGGTGAGTCGCTTTGAGAAATAGCTAGCTGTGAACAATTCAGTTCATTAACTACTAAATGACTTTTTATTTGTTTGGGTACTTAAATCTTGGAGCTACAAGGAAGCTTTATTTTGGGCCTTTTTAAACATAACTATATATAACTTCTTCTTTAATCCTCGAGTTATAATCTAGTTCCAGTTTCTCCTTTGATGGTGTGATCTCAAATTTAGTAATCTATTAAATGAGTTAATAGAATTGTTATATTTCTTGACTATTTTATTCATGTTTAATAATACATAAATTGGTAACTTCTTCAATTTTTATAGCTTCTGAGAAACTATTATAATTTTCTACTTACTAATGTTTACCAAGTAATGTGTGTTTCTGAAATTGTTCATTTTATATTAAATGTAGTTAATTGATTTTGAGTTTTATTACAATGATTTGTTAAATATGGAAAGATTTGCTAAATATCCAATTTAATTATTTATATTGTATCTATTTTAACTAACTTAACAGAAGTATTATCACTCTATATTTAATAGTTAATCTTCATGCTGTATTATATATTAATTCTTATGAATTTGATTACTACAGTATTTTGTAATTGAGTGCAGCTAAAGTAAACATTATCCAAGTGGATAAAATAAAATTCATGTAGGTAATATTGCTTAACGACTGTAGTTTGAAGGATTAGTTTATCAGTTAAAAATTCTTTTACATGAGGTTTGAATTGCATGCATGTTGGTAAAATAGACAACCAGCTGTAGTTTAATTAATAAGCATGTAGGTAATGTTTAACCACAGCTGTGGTTTGAATTGCTTGAATGTAGGTAAAATAGACCTTCAGCTGTAGTTAGAATGGTGATAGATGTAGGTAAGATAAAGTACATGCATGTAGGTAAAATTACATTATAAATTCATGATGTTTGATTCAAACCACAGCTGTGGTATGGTTTAAAAACGACCAACATTGTGGTTTGTATGAAACTATATATAGGTTCGGTTAAGTACACTTTTCTTTCAGTGTAGTATTATATTCTTCGTAGTTAAATTTGGATCTGAAATTGATTACCTTTAAACTGAATACAATTATATTTTAGGCAGTATTTATCTTTTACTTCCTTAATGTACTCCACTCACGTAAGAATATTTGTGTAAGGCTGTATTTATTTTAATTTTCTCATTTTTATACCGTTTAAATTTAGGTATTTTGGTGTTGTATATATATTTAAACTTTAAATAAACTGTTTCTTATTTTAACCTTTTTTCAAAATGTCGAAATTTACGTTTGTTGACTTTCAATTGCAACTACCGTTAGAGGGCTAAATATTTGATAATTTTATTTTTTTAAACTCTTAAAAAGGAGTTTTCTATTGAACCTTTGAGTTGGAATTATTTTACACTTGAATATTATAGCCTAGAAAAATAGTATCAGTTTCTCCTGAACAACTTGCTTTACGCTTTTTGGCTAAATGACGTCACGCACTCGTAATTCATTTTTATTTTAGTCTACATTCAGTGAAAATAGCTACGTTTTAAATTAGATCATAAAATAATATATCCTATAAAATTAGGTTAATTAAATTAGTTTACCTTGAAAAACTTGCTGTATAGAAAACTATTATAATTTCAATTTTAATCGATGACGTCACGCACCCATATTTGTATTCTATATTAATTGAAAATGCGTTTTCAATTTGGCCTTTTAAGTTTGAATTGGTTCACCTTTAAATAATATAGAAAACTAAATCGAATAAATTAGTATCCCCTGCTTTATAGAATACGATGACGTCACGCACCCATAATTCTCTGATTGGTTCCCGCACATTTTTGATTCAAATTAGGAAGGTTTGATGTCCACGAAGCATTGGAACATCTTTGTATTCATTGGTCTGTGTTTTACCTGTCAAAATTCTTTTGACTTCGTTAAGGAAATGTAGTTTGATACCAACACGTCGTATTGTTGATCTTATTATTGTTTTCTCTTGCAGGGGAATTTCCTGAGTATTGTAAGTGAGCTTGCTTTATTCCTATATTCAAAGGTGGTAAAGAACTAGATATATCTTGTTACAAGCCAATATCCAAAATATTGCCCATTTTGTGAAAACTATTTGAGCTTGCAATTTCCGGTTAGCTTTTGATTGATTGTACTGTTTTATCACCTAGTTAATTAAGATTCCAGCGATAAAAGTCAACATTTGATGTTATATTATCAGTGACTGAAAATTTGTACAAGGGACTTAATAGCAGACAGCTTTCGATAACATCTTTTGTTGACCAATACGTATTTGACACGGTTAAACATTAAAATAATATCGTTCAAATAGATGTGCCATATTGTTCGTGGTTCAATGTGTTAAGTCAGGATGAAAGGAATGAAATTAAAAAAAAATCATCTTGGTACTTCACAATGATCTTTGTTTGGAGATCTCTTATTTTCAATTTACACACGTTAACGATATTCCTTTGGTTTTTGGTAAGCAACTTTCAATGTTATTTACAGAAGACACTTATTTTTATAAGTGTCTATCATTCCTATCATTCGTGCTCTTATCAATTTTACATTCAACTAACGTATTTCATTATGGAGCTAGATAATGTATCCAAATGGTTAGCAACAAGCCAAAATAGCTATTTATAATTCTTTAAACCAGAATGATATCTAATTTTGTCTAGAGTTTCATATATATTTATACTGGTTCTAGGACAACTCGCCGCGGACAATTCGCTGTGAGGACGTCTCGCCGCGTGATTTATGTTTTGCCAGCGTATACATCATTTACATATATTTAAAAATGTTATAAAATTGAACAATGATTTGTTTCTATACCCTCAAGACTGACGTAAAACAATAGTTGACATATTTCAATTAATTAGTTTCTTTTGATATACCTATCTGTGAGAATATTTCAGGATGCAAAAAATATTAGAGTTATTAATAAAAATTTAGAAGTATTTAACCGTCTGCTTTAAAACGAATGGCTTTCTAGTTGACGTCAAAAGGATATAAAATACAAGTGACAGGAAGAAGAAGTCAGAAAGCAAAGTGACTCTTTGAACATAGGCACCAAACACCAGTCTGTGACAATGTTCATGGATGCAGAAAAGCTTCTTAGTGGATGCTATCACTTACCATGGAATGGTATGAAAATGAACACAAGCACAGGTGACTGCACTCACGAATAGAAGAGGAAAATGAAGAGGTGATAGTAAATATAACTTATTAGCCTACACAGGACAAAAATCTAAGACTTCGTAGTTAAAGAACCTTCTATTTGCACTGGTGTACTAGTTTCAAACAAAAGTATTTTTTTATGAATCATTAAACGTATTAAGAAGACACCCGAACTTGTTTTCTTTCCAATAACAAATTAATTTTAGCAAAATAAAACGAAGTAATTTTTTTTTGTTAATTTAGAACACACACTATGTTAAAACAAGAGTTATAAAAACATTATATTTAACTTTTGAAATGGAAAAGAAAACATTTTCAAATACTGTAATAATAATAATAATTAATTTACAACACGCAGTTTACATTTAAATTATTCATTACATATAAATAGTGTATACGGCGGTAAATCATATATTGTTATGGCGGCGAGTTGTCCTAGCGGCGAAGGTCCTAGCGGCGAGTTGTCCGGCGGCGAGTTGTATTATACTCGCCGCTATACTATATATATGACATCTCTTTACACCATTTTGACATCAAACATGAAGTAATTATGATATTTATGTTTGGTAGAAAAATGAATCTATTATCTCAGTGATGATGTTATATTATTTAAATATACATACATATGTATATCTGAAATTTGATCTGTACATTGATTCCGTTTGTAAAAAGCTGTCAAGGTCGGAATGAATACCTTATAAATTAGTTACCTTTAGACTCAATTACGTCCTAATTAACTTGTAAAATAGTTTTATATACTCTCTCACCATAATGTGAATTATGATGGTACCAATTTGTGTTTCATATTTATATGAACAATTTAAAAAAAGAGCGGTTATATAGAATAATCACCAAAAGCGGATACCTACTGCACAGTAGTTCTCTCATACTTATAATATTTGATGTCATTTAAGCTGAACTGTCGTTCTATGTTTTTAAGTTTTATCATTCGTCGATCATAAAAGAACATTTCCAAAATTTCGGAAATAAAAAATTTAATTCCGATCTTTCAACCAACCAGAGTTCAAATATTTATGTATATATATCTCCAACAATTATCTTACTTTTCTTTATACTTATGTCAGTTAACAAAAATCTCAACTTGATATATACGAAAACGCTTGAAGTACTTCATATTGTATACGGATAGCAAAAATCAGTTCTATTTGGTCTAATATAGCTTAATAATTAATTTCCGCTTTATTAACATATTTTTCTTCAATAAATATTCGTTCTGAAATGAGATCTAAAATATATCAGATTCACATCTTTTTCCATGTGAATTCGAATTAAAACTTATGAAAATATACAGTTAAGTTTCGCATCACAGTCTGATATAATAGAAACCTTGGCGATAATTCCAATTTCTAAATCCAAATTTTCTAAATAAAAAGGGGAATTTTAACATAGGTTGACATATATTTGTATCTTAAAATAGCGCGAAGAAATGAGCATCATAAATAATTTATTCCTTCAATATTTGTATGTTAACTTTGTGTAACAATTAAAAAACTAATGGCAATTAAGTTTAGAATATACTTTCAATAAAATTTAATACTGGTATTTTTATCAATGTTTATTTATAAAAAACTTATTTTAAAATATTTTTTCAAAAATCATTTGTGTTTGATTCATAACAAAGTATGAAAAAAATGACCGTAAAATTATGTTTCTCTTCAAATCGAATAAAATTTCTTTTCATTCAGTTACTAATCAAATATTGCTACTTCATTTATCAATTCCTCATTACCAATTTTAAGTGTTCAGCAGTTATGTGATTAGTTCTACGTAAACGGTTTTTATAGGTGATCATTTTAGAGAGAAGCCTATCGTGCTTTGGGACAGTGTTCAGATTAGGGTTTCGAACAATGATTATCTAGTTAAGGGTCTCAGGGCAAGTGATAGTGCATTCCACGTTAAATATCGTATAAGACTGTAAATTTGAAGTGTCTTGTTATAATTAATCTATAAAAACGAAATATTATTATCAATGGATTTATTTCTCTGGCTGTTCCATTCACTAAATTGGCAATATCGATACTATCTGTTTGATGTGCTGAAAATATTCGATATTTTTCTGCTTCATAATTAGTTGGATTTATTTCGCCATAAACTTCCAGGCATTTTAAATCCACTAAAAAACAAAGGATATAAATTCATTGTTATATTTTCACGATACAATATATGTGAAATATATAAACTGATCTCATATTATTATAAATAGAAAGAAGCAATTGATTTAATGATTGAATATACTGGAAAAAACTGTTATTTTCTAGTATATCATAATTTTGTATGGTGGTAATTGATATTACATCTAATCTAATTTCATGTATAAGTGCTGTAATCACTCCAGTGACTAACGTTCGGAATGTAAAAGTAGGTACACTTTAATTCTCATTTACGACTTCTTTTTTGGTGCATGTATTTTGAGTTCTCACACACCACATAATGTTGAATGTTTTCCTCATTTACATTTCCTTTCAACTTACATTAGGGAGAGTGTCTGCAGGATTTACAATACCTCTCTCTCATTCTGTACTTCAAATTTGAGGATATTTTTATATATTCTTTGATGTAATTTAGAAAATTGAAATGAAACATTAATTCTATAACAATTAAGAAATGTCGACTGAAGCTATTGAATTATTGAATGCTAATAGATGAATATTAACCTAATCTAATGAACCTTTACAATTGAAATATATATCGACATTAAATAGTATATGTTCAATAAAATGTATGTTTTTTATATTGAAGATCTGTAGACATTGGCTGGCAGATGGTTTCTAAAATTAAAGTTAGCAATAAAAATGATTATATATGAGAAAACTTTTCATAATGTAAATGAATTTTATATTCTATCGCATATTTGGCGAATAGTTTCATTGGTAATTGACCAATAAATGTTTGAACGAAAAATCTTAATCAAAATTTTTCGTTCTGGCTTATAACTTTTTTAAAATATTGAAATTTGATATATGTGTTTCTTCTACTCAGACAATTTCTCAAACTAAATACATACATCAAAGTTGTGACGTTGATTGCAAGACCAAATGCTGATCAATTTACCGAACTGTTATTGTTTTGTTTTGAGCTAGAAACAAGCCTTTCGAAACAGCATTTCAAAAGAATCTGGAACATGTTGGATCTCTTCCAGCCCTGTCAATATTAGGAAAACAATGTCTGGGAGAAAGAGTGATTGGAGGAATTGATAAATAAATATATTTTATATCATTCAATTTATATTATATTTCAAAGTATTATTTATGTTAATCATTTCCCACAAAACTACCCAGGTGAAAAAAATAGGAGCAGGGTCGAGGCAAGCCGATCAAATTACTCACCTCGGCAATCAGAGAGCATTGAGAGCGCAATGAGGGAGCCAAAATTCCACTCCGTCCTTACTGCGCAGAACTACTCTGGCCACCTGTTCCTATCTGTCTCACGCAATCCCTAAAAGCCGATGTCAGCCGTAGCCACGACTGTAACATCATATAACTAATATATCAATAGTTCTGCACAGTTGGGACGAAGTGGAATTAGCTCCCAAAGCAGTCACTCTGAGAAAAATAAACAACTCCAACTGATGCACTCAGGTGTTTCGAGTTCGTCCTATGGCTTTGTCCTTAGAGTGGGACACTTAATTAAGTGCATCAAACAATTGTTTGAATTTGGATTCACTAAAGTGCACCAGTTCGATGCACTTTAGTGTCTTAGCTGTAATTTTTTTGAGATGATGAGAAAATTATTATTTCCTCATTTTTTCTCTTCATTTTAATAAACCTATAGCTAAGACACTGAAGTGCATCGAACTGATGCACTTTAGTGAAATTTAACCTATAATTTGATGCACTAAAGTGTCTCACTGTAGAGACAAAGCCATAGGGTGAACTCAAAACAACTGAGTGCATCAGAATTTCTATGAGTGCAGTTTGTCTCAAACTGCTCCCTCACTTCTGAGGTGAATACTCCTATCAGCTTCAGGCTGCCTCGAATCCGCTTTTATTTTCATTTGGGTTATAGATTATCATAACAATGGTTGATTATATAATGTTTAAACTAGAAATGGAATAATGTCATTTGAAAATAATATAAAACAGTTAAATTAAAAATAACACTAAAATATAATAAAAAAATTAGCATAAAATAATGCCTCATAATAAATTCTACAACTAAAATTTTATAATCTTCTTAATATAACTTTAAGATTTCTAAAACTGATTCAATGAAATTGACAAGTTTATTATTCAAATTCGAATTGAAGGTTGGAGCTTGTAAGTTGATTGTACTCAGCAACTTAGATCGTGAAATATTTATTCACATCGCTTACAATACTTAAAATTGTTTAGAAAAATGTCATATGTAGAATCTCATAGATTATTCTGAAAATAACAGTCGACACAACTTTGAGGAATTTTGGGGATGAATAATCACACAGTCTAATATTTTAAAAGTTACGGAACAAAAAGTCTATAACTGTTCACAACAATTTTCATGCTATTCACAACACTCTGCATGCTTTTCACAATACTCTGCATGCTTTTCACAACACTCTGCATGATGTTCACAACACTAGGCATGATGTTCACAACACTAGGCATGATGTTCACAACTCTATGAGAGTCTGCATGCTGTTTAATGCCTTTGAGTTTGTAAAAGTAATCTCATTTAATCGGATTAAGACGAGGATCTCGCAGTAAAATCCTCAGAAAGTTGTCATTGTCTCTGATTTTAGTCTTTATTAAATGAGGTCAAATGTTCGTAACACGTGCGATTGCATTTAGACTTTAATTCATAACCACACTTTTAGTATACAATATGATTTTTGAAATATAATTATATATTAGCATTATGTTAAAATATATCACATCTTACTCAAAGCATAAAACTATATTTTGAACCTAAATTTCTCATATTCGTTTTCTTCTAAAAATATTTCCGTTCTTTTTCAGTCAGATTTTTTTTTTTCTCGTCCCCCTAAAATGACATTTCATATTTTTTCTTCCGTTCGCATTAATGCCATTGACAGAATCTTCCTTTTGTCAACACAACTAAAGATTGAAAAGAAAAAGGGAGCAAATATTGCGCCAGGTGCCGTTAGACTCTGAGGAAATGAACTATGGATGCACAGTGTTGGAATTGATATTATATAATTCATTTTTACATTAAATTCTGCTCTGAGATAATTAAGTAATAAGTTAATAAATTTATTGAATGTCATCAACTTATTCGAAAAGTTTCAATTATTATTTACTAAGATAATTTATCGTATAAATCTCCGTTCAAAGTCTTTGAAGCCTCTTCATTGTCTGTATGCATTTATAATCTTAGGAATGATTCTCTAGCGACTTAACTCCTTTCATCTCCGCTAGATGTCAGTCTGCACCTGAGACACTCGGGAGATAGCAACGAAACATAAACTCAGGACAGGATATCGCACACAAATCTAATGACGCAACCAAATAACATTGGTGTGTAGTCTAGTATTGAATATTATTCAGAAGTTTAACTCATGTGATTATCTCTTATAAGAATCAAGGTTTATATCCATTATCTTTCTACTCTGTAACTAAACTATTAAAATATCATACTAAATGACGAAAATACTTCCCCGTGTGAGGCATATTTCCAAGATTTCAAAAGTACATTTATTCTTATTAAAGAGAAAATAAATAACATTTAACGAGAAGCTAATTATCCTTTTTACCCCCCAGTAGGTTCGTGTTTATTGCTCATTTGAATTATACTCCTAATTACATCAATTAAAATGGACATTAAAATGTGCCTCTAAATGGGTACTAGGATATAGACAATATATACAGTAGAAGGACAAAGTATAGTAAGTCATAGTATAGAAAGACAAAGTATTGTATGACAAAGTATCGAAACAGAAAATATAAAATGACATAGTATAAAAATAGAACGTATAGAAAATTCGATGAATTTAATTGAATGAAAAATTAATCAAATGAAGAAACTCTTCTTGAAATATAACATAATAAAAATTTACTAAACATAACTTAATGTATAATACAATTGATCTTTATTGTATAAAAAATGTGACTAGAGATACAATAAAGAATCTTTACTTTGTTATTAGAGTAGCAATGGTCCTAAATTAAGTTGATACTATAGAATATGATAGAAAATGGACTAGGCTATACCCTGGAATAAACTTTTGTTCTTATTTCGATGAAATGAAGTTTCAAAATTCGCATATTCTTCATTTAACAAACTTTTTAATTATCTTCAGTTTAACTGTTCAGAAAATAAATTTATTAGAATTCAAATTTATACATATCAAAATTCCAGATACGTAGGACAGTTTAAAAAATAGACGGTACAAAATCTATAATCCTTCCTTTAAACTGCGATGTGATTATTGTATAAAAATTCTTTAATGCAAGCTAGCACAAATGTTAATTATTAAAATAAAGTTAGAATTCTATAGAATCAGCAAGAATGGTCAAGAGTATTGTAAAAAAAATTATTGAGATGTTTGAATAGTTTAATATTTTTTAATTAAACTCTACGTAAATCAATAAATATAGTTAAGTTACTAAATTAGTTACTAAATACTATAATCAGACGTTCCTTTTCCTGTGTATGCATTATGGAAATTCTCTCATTTCCTTTTACCATAAAATGTAACCATAATAATGAGCAACAAAATCTCTCGAAGATTCTCCTTGTGGAGTAAAAACTTTCTGAGGATTTTCCTGAAAGATCCTCGCCGTAATCCGATTAAATGAGATTACTTCTACGAACTCAAATGCATTAAACAGTATGCAGAGTCACAGGGTGTTGTGAACAGCATGCAGAGTGTTGTGAACAACATGCAGAGAGTTATACACATCAAGCAGAGTGTAGTAAACGGTGCACCGACAGTTGGGCCCAGGACCGACAATTGGGCTCCGACAGTATGGCCCAACGACAAATAAAGAAATGTTACCTTTGTTTTTACTAGGGAAATATGATTATATTCTCTAAAAATATGTTCATATTTTTTAAATTCTATTCATATACTTGATAAGGTATATTATCAGCAAGCCCCTTAAATCACATTTGGATGCTATTCTCATGTTTCAATGTAATGATAATTGATAATCTTTGAAGTATTTGAATAAGTCGTAATATTTTGAATCATGTCACATGGATCTAATGTGTAGTCTGACAAAAACAATATATTTGGTAAAAAAGGAAATTTTTTAAAGGTTATTACAATTGATTTTGTAATAATAATTCATAAACCTCTTCAATATTGAACACTGGAAAGGGTTCAAATAATTCACATTAATTTTAATTCAATTTGTATGTTCCAATAATTCCGGAATGTCTAAAATATCTACAGTCCTACATCCTTATTTTCTATTGTTACTTCTTCTAACCCTTTCTCTCATAACGTTGCTTCAGAGCAACACTTCAAAAAATTAGCTCAAAAAAACTTGTAACCGTCAATATGATAATTATGTAGTGTTGCAATGTGAAAGGAGTACAAATGGTGGTTAGTAGCGCTGAATATTATATAGGTATGGAGTTAGCATGTCTTGCAAGGAAAAGTGATGCCAAAAAGTGACGCCATGGGCGTGTCTTCCTCCAATGCACCCCTGCCACTCGGTGCAATGGGGTTGTATGCCCCTCCTGCAATGCTCAGTGCTAATCGTGTAACAGTCAACGGAGGCTACGTTGTTCTGCACTGTTTGTAGCTATCACAATTATTATAACAAATAATTTACCAATAGTGACAATTATGATAATATTTTATTTCTGAAAACATATTGTTTACTAATTGTCGCAATTGGTGAGATTTATGAAAACATTATTTTTTATAGTTGGCTTCTCATTCAATTTTATTATATTTATATTAAAAGGTAAATTAAAAAGGTTAAACTATCATAATTGTTTTAATCACAGCTCATTTTTAACACTACTTTCTGGTTTAGAGGATAATGCTAAGTTAGGCTTGCATGCTTCATTTACTATCTCTTCTCATTTTCCTCTTAGAGATTTTGCTAGGTATGAATTCAGGTTTCATATACTTACTCATTTTCTTTTTCCATCTGTCAGTTCCATCTTTCCCAATACACCCACATTCTTTTTAATTAAGTAACTGCTTTTCTGCATACCTGAGCTTGGCAAACGAATCGTGGTTGATGAATTTGTTCACGGAGCCACTTTCCTCTCTAACTGCCCCTTTGAGTCCCTTGTACTTAACTTCCTTTTGATGTTAGCGATATAGTTTTTGGTTCCGAAACAGACTTTAATTCTTTGAGTCATAAGATTTGAGAATAAAGAAGTACCAAGTTTCATAGGTGGTTTTTATCATTATATTATTAAACTCAATAGTACTGAATGTAAATGAAAATAATATGATGCATTATAAGGTGGGACATATTTAATCCCACCATGATACTTATGTTCATGAATGATATTTTTAAGGTGGTTTACATATTATCCCACCATGTAACATATGTAACAAAATAGATAAGTTAAACCCCTTACATATATATTGATTTTGTTTGTACATAAACTACTTTTAATTATTATTTATTTATTATTAATGGTAATTAATACATATATTTTCTCCATGCTGATCAGATGTCAACAAGAGTTATAAGTATATTTATATTTTGCATTCAATCTAATAGAATGATCAAGTCGTGACGTCACACTAAGTTTCTGGTTATACGTGTATGGGCCATTGCTTTTTTTTATAATGTAATTTAATCTCAAACTTTCGTACAATAAATTAGTTGAAAATAGTCAGTAGCATTGTCTTTCTTTTTGAGAAGTATATGCTTTGACCCATGTATAAATTCTTATATTTTTTATGGTTTAATAGTATTTTTTGTTTTGAATTTATTATGATTTGAGCATACATTCTTCTCTCTGTTCATCTTGTTATTACTGTTATAAAATTATAGTTTTAGTGAGATGTCATAGCAAACTTAGTAATCAAATCATACATTTTTCATCATAGAAATTATCTGTATTTGTCATGTAAGTAACTATTAAATCTTTAAAAAGTAGGATTTTGAGAAGTGCATGAGGTAGAGAGAGTTGTTAAAAAGAGGTACGTATCACATTCACATCCTCTCCTTTCCGTGCATTCTGTTAAACTGATGTGAGTGAGATGGGCCCCATTGGTTTAGACCACGGTATACAGAATATGCATAGTAATGACAATAGAGTGATAAGTAGTGACAATTTTGATTTTAGAGCGTTGCTAAACGCCTCGATTGTCACTACATATACCTTATACTGGGGCTTAGACACGCCCATGGTGCCACTTTTTGGCATCACTTGTGCCTCTGCTATGCTACCTCCATCTTTATATACACTCAGTGCATGATATAATAACTTTTAACAGGTATGCTCGCGCGCAGGTTCTCCCCAAACCCCCACAACCGTGCGGGAGTATTTTGTGACGTCATAGAAGTGAGGCTTTACCATGCTATTTTGTTTATATTCAATGACAGATAAATACAGCTTACTACATACCATTTTCATGACATTCACATAAAGAATTTTACGAGAATTACTAATATGTCATCTTATTTTGTCTAAAATACTTATTTACCTACTTACAATTATTTTTATTTCGTATATTTACATGTATTTGGTATGGCAATAAAGGGTCAAGCAGGTAAATTGCGGCACACTTACTAACTTCGGCCTCTAACAACAGAACATCATAGCTTCAAAACACTCGTTTAAAACTTAAAATGACAAGTTATAGCATGCACTGTACTTCTTTTGATAGTTATGCAACATTTATTGTATTTCGATTCAGAATGTTTAAGAGACTCTCTGTAGAGGGCCGCAATTTACCTGCGTGACCCTAGCATGGTATGATAACCATGCTATTTCAAGGAAAATGACCAATAAAGTTATATTTATGTGATCTACCTATAAAAATTTATGACATGTAAAATATATTAATTCACGGTGTTATTAATTCTATTAGAATCAACTTTAATTCATGTCTTATATTTTCTTGAATCACCCCTGATAAGTTTTCTTCAAGGAAGTTTTCTATTATGGTATTGCGTTCTTTGTTTGTTAGTTAGTTTGTCTCGCACACTGATTTCGTCAAGTTGAGATACATTTGAGAGCTGTTATTTCTTCGTTTCAATAATCCCCATATGTTCATAATTGTACCAAATCATGTCTAATAACTTAAAATATTCCCTGAGACTATTTATTATATAAAACACTAATTTTGAACCAAAGGAAATATAATTCAATTAATTAATGTTTATTTATTAATATTCATGTTTATTAAATCTTATTTACCACTTTTCTGATTGCTTAATATTACCTAAATAAATAAAAGGAAACTATGATAATTGATACTTTCAAAATGAATTTTCTATACGAGTGACAAAAATTTAATACACAATACCATCCTCTATGAGGTCACGAGGGGGGCTGCGCAGAAGAAACTCAATTTCGTCACTTTTGCGAACGTACCTTATAGAGTAGTTATATCATGACTCAGTGGTTAGTAGCGCTCCAGATGCAGTTGGGTGAAGTTGTGTGTCGTGTTATCTCCGCTAATTTTTCGGCCTATGTACTATGTATCACCTTATTTTGACAGTATAATAATTACAGTAGATTCCAAATATATTACAGCTTTCTGCAATAATTTCTTTAT
>CANNZV010006277.1:0-19140 GCA_947561585.1 Caprella mutica
CTTGCGCGATGTTACCGAAAAACACGGCATGAGCTACCAAGCCGCAGCTGTCGGTGAAGTCAATGTGGTCACGAAAATGAAGGAAACCAATGCCATCATTGGTGGCGAAGGAAATGGTGGTGTTATTTTACCCGAATTGCATTATGGACGGGATGCCTTGGTCGGAATCGGACTCTTTCTTTCGCATTTAGCGAAAACGGGTTTGACGGCTTCTCAACTTAAAAAAACGTATCCGAACTACGTGATTTCAAAAAACAAAATCCAACTGACTCCTGATATTGATGTGGATTTAATTTTGAAAAAATTAAAGAAACAATATGCCAACGAGGAGTTGAATACGATTGATGGTTTAAAAATAAATCTAGGCACGGATTGGGTACACTTACGCAAATCCAACACCGAACCGATTATCCGAATTTATTCGGAAAGTACCAGTAAAAAAGCCGCCGACAAGTTGGCCAATATGATTCAAAAAGATGTGGCTAAGATTTTAAAAAAATAACCAGAGGAAATTATTTTGGTTCTTGTCTCATTTATTTTTCGCTACAACGTCACACCAATTGTTCTTGTTGTTTTATAATGTGACGTTGTAGTAAGAAATGAAGTGACTTATTTTACATAAAACCCCATCAAATGCTAGACAATTTCAATAGATTAAAACGGCATTTGTTTACACTCAAAATACTGCCAGTTGTACTGCTTTTCAACCTTATTGGCTGCCAATCCGCTACTCCGACGACCTCTTTTGAAATCTATATCGAGTCGTTAGAAACCGCCTATTGCAACTACTTCAATACCGAGGCTAGCTTGGCGGCTATGCCTTTGGCATATCCGATTTTAGTCCTTCCCGATAGCTTGTTTTGGGTCAACCGACAGGCATTTGTTCAAACCAATATCCCTAAATTACAGGCATACACCAAACTATCCGATAACGAACGCATCCACAGAGACTTGTGGGTGAACCGCCTTCAGTTATTAGACCAACAAGCTATTTCTGCCTTGCTGTATTTCGACCTCCACGAGGTTTTTACCCATATCCTCCAGCAAGAAAAACTAAGCCCTTTAGAAAAAATAGACTTCCTCAATCAAAAACTCAGTACATATCCTGCTTTTTTAGCCACGGCAAAGACCTATTTGCATCAAAACGACCTTCCGCTCCTAGCCGATTTTATGGCTTCCTTATCGGATACTTATTTCTTACTCACCAAGCAAATTCCACAACAAGTCGAACTCCATACTCCAACTCCGGAAATACAAACGAGTCTGAACGAAAAAATAGAGGCCGCTCGGCTTGCTGTCAAGGATTTATTGGCGTATTGTCGGTCTTTTGAAAACAATCATTTGGAATCTTTGTGAGGATGAACGAACGATTTCCGACGGAAGGAGGAATGAATGTCCTGTGGACATTCAAATGAGTGAATGGCGGTAGCCAGTATTGATGGCAAAGCGAACGCAAAAAAGCCACTCTGTAATGACTTGACTTTTTTTTTAGACGGGCTTGTTTTGCCAGCCCTGAAGTCAGATACTTGCCAACACTCCGACATAGGCACAGCCAATGCCGAACATACAGTTATTTTTTTATTTTTTATAAACTACGCCGAACGGGGAAGTGGATAAACAAATATTTTGTAAATAACAAAACCTACTATTGCCCCTATAATTTCGCATGTATTCATAAATATTTTAATAAGTTTCTAGGTGATTATAACAATTTAAAGAATCAGGGAACTTTAGATTGAACTCTTGAAAATCTGCTTTATTTATCAACATCCTATTTATATAAGGTTCTTTAGCTAAATACACAACTGGAATTTTTTTATTTAAAAGTAAATTCTTCGAATCTTCATCAAGCTTACTAAAATTACTTTTAGTATTTTCAATATAAATATCCTCTTCTGTATAAAATGAATATTCAAGATAATATGACCTAGCACTCGGTGTACCCCCTATTCCTACCTTATTAACAATACCACTAGTAAGTATTCCTGATTCAATTAACTTTTTGTCTTCTTTTACTCTTTGATTAATAGATATGATTATAAATATAATCATGCCTACTACTATAATAATTGCAGCTGTTACATTAACTTTTTTGTCCAAACTATTTTATTTAGTTCCTCTTATTGCATCCATATTTAATCCTATTCCTCTTTGTTTAGTATTTGTATTCTGTAAATAATTACTGGAAGAAATCTCAACAGCTTTACCAGCTATTCCTCCAAATAAATCTCCCATAGCCCTATCTACCAACTGAGATTTACCCCATGCACCTTCTGCTAAACCTTTCCATTTTAGTCCCACACCATTACCTGCTAAGTCTCCTACAATACCACTAGCCGCTGCTTCGAAAACATTATTAAAAGAACCTAATGCAAATTTTCTATCGGTGTAGTTATAATTGAAAAGTGCTCCTATTCCATTTGCAGTAATGGGATTATTAAAAATCACATTTGACGCTATTGCAACAGGCCTAATTTTACCATCAGTTAGAAGTTGACCAGTAAATTCTAATCCACCTGCCAATAAACCTTGTTTGCCAATATTATTTAGAGAAAAAAGACCTCTATATCCTTGATGAGTTATAACACTAGCTTTGTATAATTTATCAACTATTCCTTGTCCCAATCCTGTAGCAACTCCTCCTTCCATTCCTTCGAAAAAAGCACTTGCTAAAGGGTATTTATTATCCATTACATAATTATTTATGTCTTCGCTCCCTTCATATGTATCTCCTTCAAAGACATAATTATGATAATATACATTGGAAGGATTATGAGGATTAAATTGTGGAACTTTTAAAGTGATTTCTACATGGAAATCCCTGTTATGTTTTATATCCATATCAGTTACAACTGGCCCAGTAATTTTCATTTTTGGATAATTTGCAAATGGAACATACTCCCATATTGTTCCTTGATTTGGCCAATAAACTTCATGTTCTAAAGTAACTGTATAACTTATTTCTTCCAAACCATCTAAATCAATTGAATGTATTGGTTTATTCCCAGCAAATTGATAAGGTGTATAGTATGCAAATTTTGCCGTCAGCGGATCTACAAACTAAAACCCCTACACCACATTTCACTACTTTTTTGCCCACTTTTTACACCCACCTATTTCAAAGATACTTTGAGTCAAGTTAGCTTTTTTTCTTCAATTGAAAAAATTTCAGTTAAATAAAAAAAGTTGATTTCAAAATTAATTCAAGCACACAAAGCACCGTATTTACTACCTTTGTAGCTACTGTAAGGGATGCTTTTGGTCAATGGCTATTTTCAACTCGTCTAGTCCTGTTTGGCGATATTGTTCTACGCTTTGTATGGTCTTATGTCCTGTAAATGCTTGGATGACTCGCAAGTCTTGACCCGATTTGAGTAAGTTCGCTATTACGCTTTGCCGTATCTTTTGAGGCGTTATTTTCATCCCATTCGATAAGACTTGACCAAACATTTGAGTGATGCTAACAGGCTTCATCTGTCGCCCTCTGGTCGATAAAATCAAGCAATCTATGTCTTGGGGTCTTGGCTGTTTATTGTTCTTCCAAAGCAAAGGACGAGTCTTTTCGATGTAGTCTTTGAAGAGCAGTATTTGTTCGCTTCGCAAAGGTAATATCCGCCCCATCGTCTTTGTTGTGCCACCTAATTTGATGGTAGCAGCTCGTAAGTCTAGGTCTTTGATTTGGATATGTACGATTTCAGATACCGTAATAGCCTGGCGTACTAAAAGGCTCAAAACAATCTTATCTCGATTCCGAACTAAGGGTAATTTGGCTCGATGGCTTTTTAATAATTCTTCTAATTCGGCTTTGTTTAATAAGGTTTCTAAAGCTATTGCTCGATTGATTTTATCTTTTAAAAACAAATTATAACAAGGATGGTCGGCTCGTTGTCCGCTGTCCAATAACCACGCATAATACATCTTGATAGCATACAGTTGATTGCGTAAGGTTTTAGGATGCATGCCTTGTTGGCGTAAGATTCCTATATACTCCAAAACATCAGGATAGCTTGCTCTTGATGCCGATGGCATCGAGGGCGACTGCTCCATAAGGGACAGATATTTCTTGATAATATTGATATATCCTCGGATGGCTTGAGGGCTATGATTTTGGGCGATATGCTTTTTTAATGCTTCCCAGTTTTCTAGTGTCATAAGCGTTTATTGTATAAGTTGCCGTAATTGCTCTTGGTTGATGTGGGTATAAATTTCGGTTGTTTCGGTATGCGTATGCCCCAAAAAATTACGGACTTGTTCGACACTTAAACCACCTTGCAAAAGGTGGGTAGCGATACTATGACGAAGTGTGTGTAAACTATATCCTTTGTTTTTTAAGGATGGATTTTGTGAACGGGCGATGACTTCATTAAAGACTTTTCGCAAAGTATAGCCCTGCATTCGTCCGCCTCGACTATTGTAAAAAACGGCTTGTTTGTCCTTCATTTCTTCTAGCACAAAAATGTCTCGTTCATTATCGAGATAATACTGTAAATCGTTTTGAACGCCTGTACTCATCGGAACGGCTCGACGTTTGCTGCCCTTGCCATTTTGAACAATCACTACCTTTTGTTCCATTTTGATGTCCGATATATTGAGGCTAACGATTTCGCCATTGCGTAGCCCACAGCCATAAGCTAGACTTAGCAAAGCTCGTTCTCCTGCCGTCTCACAGGCTCGATAGATGTCCCGTACTTGTCCTTCGCTCAATGCGATTCGTTTGCTTGATTTGACTTTTGACCTGCCTTGCTTACTAAAGTTTAGGCTACTCATTGGATGCACCAACAAGTGATTAGATTCTTGTAAAAAAGAGAAAAATCCTCGTAGGGCATTAAGGTGATGATTGATGGTATTTTGATTTAATAAACCGCCTTGGTATTTGTTTGGACGTTGCAAAAGATAGTCATAATAGCTTTTGATATGTTGCCCTTCGATGTTGTGAACACTTGTAATAGCTGCCTTTTCTAACCATGTCAAAAATTCTACAACGGCTGCATATTTGATGTCTTGTCCATTTTGGCTAAAGCCTAAAATGGCGAGATATTTCTTATACGACCGTAGCAAGTTTAGATATTCTTCTTCTGCTAAAGTGAGGATTCTTTTTCGTGGCATTTTAACAGTTTTTTTACAATAATATACTTCTCTCAAAATCGGTGGTCACTACGCATAAGTTGTTGATTGTCTTTGATTTGACCGACCATTTTAGCGACCTTTGACCGACCATTCGGGGGTGGTCGCTACTCGTTTTTGCTCTTTTTTAAGGCATTTACCTGTTCAAAAAGCTGTGAACGGATGTCTTTCCGCATTTTTTCTTGGTTATCCCAAAAGGTGATTTGATAATGAAAAGTGTTGCGTTGACCCACATTAACTTTGTTAATGTATTCCAGTTCCAAGAGTTGATTGAGGTAGTTTTGACAAGCCGTTTTACTTATCCGTAGGTGCTGTCTAACCTGTCGTTGCGTAAACTGATAGTCTTTCCCCTTGGGCTGTAAAAAGATTTTTAGCTGCTCAAAAAAGTGCCGTAAACTGCCGTCTAATTCATCCACTTTTAAGACGATACTATCGAACATGATATGGATAGCTTGCTCCACATCTTCAATACTCGTCAATAGGCGACCTTGTTCGTCTTGGCTTCTTTGGTATTGATGGAGTAGGGTTATCTGTTTGATAAAAAACAAAAATAATTCATTTAACCGCCGTAGTTTATGCGCTTCCTTGGGCAAACGAACTGCATCCGCATAAGGATTTAAAACGGCTCTAGGCTGCAATAAGCGGACGGTATTTTGTAATAAATTTTGGCGTTCTACTTCTTTGCTTTTACTAATCGTGCCGGCTGCTACGGCTTGTTGATAGCTTAAAATTCGTTCTGTCTGTTCCAGACTTTCATCCACCCATATCAAAAACACACGGCTCATATTATCTTCGTATAAATCTCCTTTGGTGGTACAAGCAATGCTACCGATAGGCCCTAAAACAACTTTGGGGATAGCCACTAAATCGCCTTGTTCTGTTTTAATAGTCGTCGAACTGACTAGCTGTTTATTGCTTATCAACTCCCGAACAGCCAGTTGTGCTTCCTCTTTTAAACCGTCTAAATCTTCAAAACCAATCAGCTTATGCACTAAAAATTCTTCTGGATAATTGTAAAAACTGCTCTCGGTCACACGGGTAAAACAAAGCACATCTTCTGTCGGCATACATTTACAAATAATTTTGAGCAAACGACTTTTTCCGCTTCCGCTACTGCCTTGTATCAAGGCGTGTAAGGTATCGGGCATCTTATAACTAAAGGCAATACAGAACAAAAATAAACGGTTGGTTTCTTCGCCAATAATCCCACATTCACCCAAGTATTCATTGAGGCGTTCCATCAGATTTGGGGCTTTTAAAAATGCCATCGCTTGCCGATTAGCTTGTGCGGATAGGACAACTTTCTTTTTCTGATACTTTGATTCTGTGGCTGCTTTGGGTTTTGCAAGGCTCGTTTTCCGATGTTTTTCCAATAAATCCGCAAAGACCCGAAGGTCTTTTTTTAAGGCTTCCACACTTAGTTCTAAATACTTGCTGACCCGACTTGCCAACATATCTACTTGACTGTATTCGTATAAATCCAACTTGGCTCGATAGTCCATATTGTTCCCTCGATGGACGATTTGAAGCGATATTTTCAAGCTGTCAAAGGCTTTTTTGATACCGCCCTTGGCGTAGTAATTGGCAGCTAAACCCGTATATTTAATGTGTTCCGCTTGGGAAGTATCTAGTTTTGGGGCTGCTGTTTTTGTTGCTATCGCTGCCACTTCTGTTGCTACTGGACTTGCTTTGGATATACTTGTTTCAACCTTTGTGGAAGATACAGGTGTAATATCCAAGGGTCTACGTCGAGCAATCATATCTACCATCATATCAGGCGTGTGGCTTTGCAAAAGGCTGTTTACATCTTCATCGTCAAGGGGCAAGATATTCATCAAACGGACTTGGGGCAACAACTTATGAAGCTTGGCTGCTTGAACGCTTACCGCTTTTTGACCTGCGGTGTCACCGTCTAAAAAGAAGATGATTTCTTCTAAGAGGGGCAAGGTTTTCAAACAAGCGATATGCTCCTTGGTCAAGCCTTCTGTGCCGTACATCGCTAGTATTGTATAGTCCTTTGTCACTTCTGCCAACTGTTGCAAACTGGCGGCATCTATTACACTTTCTGTCAAAATTAATCGTCTAGTTGTTTTGGATGGATAGCAAGGATATAGCCCACTTCGTCCTGTTTGGTAGAAGTGCGAACTGCCTGTAATGCCTCTGCCGTAAAGACTGACAATGTCGCCCTGCTCATTGCGAAGGGGAAAGATAAGACAGCCACGAGCCCATCTGTCTGCTGTTCGTCGGCTCTTATAGCCAATGTCTAGTTGCTGCCAGTCCAAGGCTCGGTGACTACAATACGCCTGTGCTTCTTTGTGTTTTTTTAATGCTTTTTGGTAAGTCGTAAATGTATCTGTTTCTTTCCTTGGTTCTTTCATAGTAGTAGCTTGGTTTGGTACGGAAGTACTCGTTCCTGTAATTAATTCCTTCGCCTTCAGTATCGCTTCGTGCTTGGTAGATTTCTCCATCTGCATAATAAAATCAATAGCATCCATGCTATCAATGGTACAGCTCCCTGCAAAGCAATACACTGTATTCGTACCAGGATAGATTTTCATACTCGGCTTTTCATCCGCATGGAACGGACAGGCTATCATATTATTCCGCCCCAACTCAATACCGTAATGACTCAAGACTTGAAGAATGGATAACTGCTTTTTGATTTCTTGTATGCTCATTTATGTATGTTTTCTTATTTCAATTGAAGAAAAAAATAATGTTACTTTTTGATACGTCGTAAAATTATTAAAAATGTATCAAAAAGACTACTTTTGTATTGTCAAAAAATAACACAATAGGTTTTTATGTTCCAAATTGATATTTTTACAGTAAAAATTTACCGATATGGAACATATAGGAGCAACAATTAAGTCATTACGCAAAGAAAAGGGCATGACTCAGCAGCAAATTGCCGAGTTAATCAATATGCACCGATCTAATTACTCTAAGATAGAGAGTGGTGAGCGAGAGCTTTCTATTGAAGCAATAAGCAAGATTGCAGATTATTTTGGAGTAACCATTGACGAGATTGTTAACTATGATAATAATCTACCTACGGATGTTACGGTAGAGGACAAAAGTTTAATAGAACAAGTCAAGCTAATAAAAGAACTTGAAGAAGAAGAAAGGCATATTGTGTTCAAAATGATAGATACTTTTTTGACTAAAAAAAGATTCAAGGAGTTTTTTCAAAAGAATATCACAACGCTGTAAAACGTAAAAATTTATGCCCTCTAAAACTATCGAAGTAAACGGTTTAAAAATCCGTATCACTCCTGTACAGGAAAACGACTATGTTTCTATTACTGATATTGCTAAACAATCAGACAGGAACGAACCAAAACGGCTTATCCATAATTGGCTCAAAAATCAAAATACACTTGATTTTCTTACTAGCTGGGAGAACCTTCACAATCCTAATTTTTTGACCCGTTCCAAAGGTATTCATTTAGATACCTTTAAAATTGATATGCTTCGCAATTCAACTTCTGTTACTCCTAAAAAGTGGATTGAACAAACTAATGCTATTGGACTAATTTCCAAAGCAGGGAGACACGGAGGGGGAACATACGCCCACAAAGATATTGCTCTAAATTTCTGCTATTGGTTAAGCCCACATTTCCAAGTTTATCTTATCAAAGCGTTTCAAGAATTGATGTTGGAACAATTCAAAAAACAATCTTTACAATGGCACATCACTAAAATCACGGATAACATTGATGAAGTTCGTAACCTACTCGATACCATTCCACACCAAGACGAAAACCGTATTAGACTAAACAAAGCTGAAGAAAACGACTGATTTAATGCTTCCACAGTCCAATATTCCAACTCAACACCCAAATCATTTACCGCTACAACAAAATAGACGTTAATAAACGGGCTAAATTCAGCCTTTGCTATCGGATTTATATAGTCCCACCCATCAGCCCTCAAAATGCAGTTACACAGCAAGCCAACTCTAAGGCTCAACATTGCCGTGTTCAGCGGATGCTGCTGCCTTGTTCAGTCTCATAAAATCGCCTGTCCAAGTCATCAGAAGCTAAGTTACATAATGTGGTCTTATTCCCATTTTTCCATCCCCTCATCAAGCATGCAAACCCAAAAAAATAGTAATAAGAACATTATGTAAAATATCCAACCGATGACTTCATTGATGGATAGTAGGAACCTCCTTTCCATCCATCAACGAAGAACAACCGTATTTTTCTGCTCATCACCACCACCCAAATTTAGGTATGTATCTTAGCTACACAAGTCCGATTCCACCCGTATAAACGTTAAACGCCAACCCTCCAAGGCTCTTCTTGGGCTTCAGTCGCCAGCCCAAACCCGTCTATGCTTTATGTCAATAACTAACGCAAACCCTTATTGCTCCACAGTTAGTCATTGCCCTAAAGCACATAATTTTTTATTTCAATTGAAGAAAAAAATATCCCTCGATTTTTAGGCGGTGAAAGGTGGGGAGTGGGTATGCTATCAGCCTTTTACCGACTAATAAATGAGGAAGCAACCGAAGGGCGGTAGTCCATCTAATTTGGCATTGAGCGTGGAGAGTGTTGGCACGCAGTTTTAAGCGAAGCGTGCGAGTTCCGACGAGGCGGCTAATGGATTTAGGGCGGTTTTAGTGTAGCTGCCGCAGGAGAAAAAGCAGCGAGCCTAGCGAACAGGCCCTAAGAGGCGTAAGAGCTTCGTGCGGATGAACTCGTGGGACGTAAGTGAGCGGACTACAAAAGAGTGAGGAGGCTGCATAATGACCGCAGAGGTAAGCCTGCCATGAGTGCCTCCGCAATGGCTTCGTGCTGCTGCTTTTAGCGTAATGAGGACAGGCACGAATGGCTAGTTTGGCAACCGTCCATAGTTTAGCTTTTAAGCGATGAATGGCAGGGAATGACGCAGCTTCCGAACACAATATCACTGCGTCGAGCCTAGCCTTCGAGCGATAGCAAAAAAGCCAAGTCACTTTACAATGACTTGACTTTTTCTTTTAAGTTCAGCCTATATTATACTTTACCTGTTTCCTGATGAATCTAGTGAATCTAGTGAATCTAGTGAATCGCAACAATTAATAATTTCAAAAGAATATTCTTTCTCTATAGTATACAATACTAAAGTATCTGAATATTTCTTTTTTATCACTTTTTGCCCTTCTTGTGCTATATTTCCAAAAATCACATTAGGCTCATTAAATCTTTCTTTATTCAAGAAATAATATTTTTTTTCTTGTCCTTTGATAGTAAATACATTTCCTGATTTACCAAAAGTAACATATTCTAATTCCCCATCTATCTCTGATTTTTGAAAATCGCAACATCTATCCATGAATATCCTATCCACAAATGGAGAATATATTACAAATAAAATCAGCCCGATAAAAATAAAAAGTGCCAATCCCTTACTTAAAAATGAATTTTCAATCATGGGGTTTTATTTTTTTTCTTTTCTACTTTATATGTATTAGAAAGTCCTACCGAATTTCCTCCACCTACCCCAACACCAATATTAATAGAACCTCCTAATAAGCCTCTGTCTTCACCATTTGAACCAGCATTTCTAAGATGAGTATAATCTAATCCAATTCCTCCACCTACTCCTAGATATGCATCTCCTCCAATGCTAATAGTAGGTATATCTCCATTATTTTTAGTGTCAGTAACTATCATACCATTATTGATTTCATTAGCAGGACCTAGGTAATAAACTTGCCCCACATATATTCCTGCTGACGCATTTGCAGCAGCACCAGCACTAACACTAGTCGATGC
Organism: Caprella mutica; assembly: GCA_947561585.1. Lineage (NCBI taxonomy): Eukaryota > Metazoa > Arthropoda > Malacostraca > Amphipoda > Caprellidae > Caprella > Caprella mutica. Next base: position 10,890 of record CANNZV010006277.1, read on the forward strand.
GTAGACTCCTGGTATAATTGATTTATCAGGACCATGTAATGTCCAAACCAAACCTATTGTTCCTCCTGAACCAACACCAACCATACCTTCAGCACCTACAGATATAGAAAAAAAGTCGCTTGTCATCAGTCGAATAGCAGGATTATCCCAAGAAAAAGTTGGCGAATTAGGTGCGTCATCTGTTGTTGTTTCTGGTTTAGGAACATCAGGAGGCGAAATTGGAGGGTTTGGTTCAGCTTGTAATCCACTAAATACATTTAATTTATCATTAGGATTAATATTGCCACTCCAAAAATCTAAGTTATTTTTATCAAATAATTGCCCACTACCGTCAACTACATTTTGAAATTTACTTTGGTTAGCATAAACTATATCATGCCACTCAACAGGTTCAAGTAATGTATAACCATATTTTTCTTGTGTTTTAGGATCATTTAGATCCAATGATATATGGGTAGGTCCTTGTCCTTTTTGAACATTATATCCTATTAATATTCCGCCTTCAACTAATGGTTCTAATCCATCTAAATCTCTAGCCTGAATAGGCATGTTCCCTGCAAATTGGTAAGGTGTATACCATGGATAGGACTTCGTTAATGGGTCAACAGACTAAAACCTCTCCACCACATTTCACTACTTTTTTGCCAACTTTTTACACCCACCTATTTCAAAGATACTTTGATTCAAGTTAGTCTTTTTTTTTCAATTGAAAAAATTTCAATTAAAGAAAAAAAGAGACTTTGAACAGACAGGGCTATTGCAAAGGATGCTTCTGTTCTATGGCTATTTTCAACTCGTCTAGTCCTGTTTGGCGGTATTGTTCTACACTTTGTATGGTCTTGTGTCCTGTAAATGCTTGGATTACTCGTAGGTCTTGACCTGATTTGAGCAAGTTCGCTATTACACTTTGACGTATCTTTTGAGGTGTTATTTTCATTCCGTTTGATAAGGGTTGACCAAACATTTGAGTAATACTTATTGGCTTCATCTGTCGCCCTCTGGTTGACAAAATCAAACAATCCATGTCTTGTGGTCTTGGTTTTTTGTTGTTCTTCCAAAGCAATGGACGAGCCTTTTCCATATAGTCTTTGAGTAGCATTATTTGTTCACTTCGTAAAGGTAATATCCGACCCATCGTTTTAGTTGTCCCATTTAATTTGATGGTAGCGGCTCGTAAGTCCAAGTCTTGCATCTTGATTTGTACGATTTCTGATACCGTAATAGCCTGGCGTACGAGAAGGCTTAAAACAATCTTATCTCGATTCCGAACAAGCGGTAACTTGGCTCGATGGCTTTTTAGCAATTCTTCTAATTCATCTTTGTTTAACAACGTTTCTAAAGCTATTGCTCGATTGATTTTGTCTTTTAAAAACAGATTGTAACAAGGATGGTCGGCTCGTTGTCCGCTATCCAATAACCACCCATAATACATTTTGATGGCATACAGTTGATTGCGTAAAGTCTTAGGATGCATGCCTTGTTGTCGTAAAATTCCGATGTACTCCAGGACATCAGGATAGCTTGCTGTTGATGCCGATGGCATCGAGGGCGACTGCTCCATAAAGGACACATATTTCTTGATAATATTGATATATCCTTGGATGGATTGAGGACTATGATTTTGGGCGATATGGTTTTTTAATGCTTCTCTGTTTTCTATTGTCATAAGCGTTTATTGTATAAGTTGGCGCAGTTGCTCTTGGTTGATGTGGGTATAAATTTCGGTTGTTTCGGTATGGCTATGACCCAAAAAATTACGGACTTGTTCGACACTTAAACCACCTTGTAAAAGGTGGGTAGCGATACTATGACGAAGTGTGTGGAGACTATAGCCTTGGTTTTTTAAAGAGGGATTTTGTGAGCGGGCAATGAGTCCATTAAACATTTTCCGTAAGGTATAGCCCTGCATTCGACCGCCTCGACTATTGTAAAAAACGGCTTGTTTATCCTTCGTTTCTTCTAGTACAAACAGCTCTCTTTCATTATCGAGATAATATTGTAAATCGTTTTGAACGCCTGTACTCATGGGAACGGCTCGACGTTTACTGCCCTTGCCATTTTGAACAATCACCACCTTTTGTTCCATTTTGATGTCCGATATATTGAGACTAACGATTTCGCCATTGCGTAGCCCACAGCCATAAGCTAGACTCAATAAAGCCCGTTCTCCTGCCGTCTCACAGGCGCGATAGATGTCCCGTACTTGTCCTTCGCTCAATGCGATTCGTTTGCTTGATTTGACTTTTGATTTGCCTTGCTTACTAAAGTTTAGACTACTCATTGGATGCACCAATAAATGATTGCTTTCTTGTAAAAAAGAGAAAAATCCTCGTAAGGCGTTAAGGTGATGATTGATGGTATTTTGATTTAATAAACCGCCTTGGTATTTGTTTGGACGTTGCAAAAGATAGTCATAATAGCTTTTGATATGTTGCCCTTTGATGTGCTGAACACTTGTAATAGCTGCCTTTTCTAACCATGTCAAAAATTCTACAACGGCTGCATATTTGATGTCCTGTCCATTTTGGCTAAAGCCTAAAATGGCGAGATATTTCTTATATGACCGTAGCAAGTTTAGATATTCTTCTGCTGCTAAAGTGAGGATTCTTTTTCGTGGCATTTTAACAGTTTTTTTACAATAATATACTTCTCTCAAAATCGGTGGTCACTACGCATAAGTTATTGATTGTCTTTAATTTGACCGACCATTTTAGCGACCTTTGACCGACCATTTGGGGGTGGTCGCTACTCGTTTTTGCTCTTTTTCAGGGCATTTACCTGTTCAAAAAGCTGTGAACGGATGTCTTTTCGCATTTTTTCTTGGTTATCCCAAAAGGTAATTTGATAATGAAAAGTGTTACGTTGCCCCACATTAACTTTGTTAATGTATTCTAGTTCCAAGAGTTGATTGAGGTAGTTTTGACAAGCCGTTTTACTTATCCGTAGGTGCTGCCGTACTTGTCTTTGCGTAAACTGATAGTCCTTCCCTTTGGGCTGTAAAAAACTTTTTAGCTGCTCAAAAAAGTACCGTAAGCTGCCGTCTAATTCATCCACTTTTAAGACGATACTATCAAACATAATATGGATGGCTTGCTCCACATCTTCAATACTCGTCAGTAGGCGACCTTGCTCGTCTTGGCTTCTTTGGTATTGATGGAGCAGGGTTATCTGCTTAATAAAAAACAAAAACAATTCATTTAACCGCCGTAGTTTATGAGCTTCCTTGGGCAAACGAACTGCATCCGCATAGGGATTTAAAACGGCTCTAGGCTGCAATAAGCGGACGGTATTTTGTAGCAAGTCTTGGCGTTCTACTTCTTTGCTTTTACTAATCGTACCGGCTGCTACGGCTTGTTGATAAGTCAAAATACGTTCCGTTTGTTCCACACTTTCATCCACCCAAATCAAAAATACACGGCTCATGTTATCTTCGTATAAATCCCCTTTGGTGGTACAAGCAATGCTACCGATAGGCCCTAAGACAACTTTGGGGATAGCCACTAAATCACCTTGTTCTGTCTTGATGGTCGTCGAACTGACCAATTGTTTATTGCTTATCAACTCCCGAACAGCCAGTTGTGCTTCCTCTTTCAAGCCGTCTAAATCTTCAAAGCCAATCAGCTTATGCACTAAAAATTCTTCTGGATAATTATAAAAACTGCTCTCGGTCACACGGGTAAAACAAAGCACATCTTCTGTCGGCATACATTTACAAATAATTTTGAGCAAACGACTTTTTCCGCTTCCGCTACTGCCTTGTATCAAAGCATGTAAGGTATCGGGCATCTTATAACTAAAGGCAATACAGAATAAAAATAAACGGTTGGTTTGTTCGCCAATAATCCCACATTCACCCAAGTATTCATTGAGGTGTTCCATCAGATTTGGGGCTTTTAAAAATGCCATCGTTTGGCGATTGGCTTGTGCAGATAGGACAACTTTCTTCTTTTGATACTTTGAGTCTGTGACTGCTTTGGGTTTTGCAAGGCTCGTTTTTCGATGTTTTTCTAATAAATCCGCAAAGACCCGAAGGTCTTTTTTTAAGGCTTCTACACTTAGTTCTAAATACTTGCTGACCCGACTTGCCAACATATCTACTTGACTGTATTCGTATAAATCCAACTTGGCTCGATAGTCCATTTTATTCCCTCGATGTACGATTTGGAGCGATATTTTTAAGCTGTCAAAGGCTTTTTTGATACCACCTTTGGCGTAGTAATTGGCAGCTAAACCTGTATATTTAATGTGTTCAGCTTGGGAAGTATCCAGTTTTGGGGTTGCTGTTTTTGTTACTATGGCTGCTACTTCTGTTGCTACTGGACTTGCTTTGGATAGACTTGTCTCAACCTTTGTGGAAGATACAGGCGTAATATCCAAGGGTCTACGTCGAGCAATCATATCTACCATCATATCAGGTGTGTGGCTTTGCAAAAGACTGTTTACATCTTCATCGTCGAGGGGTAAAATATTCATCAAACGAACTTGGGGCAACAAGTCATGTAGCTTGGCTGCTTGAACACTTACCGCCTTTTGTCCTGCGGTATCGCCGTCTAAAAAGAAGATGATTTCCTCTAAGTGGGGCAAGGTTTTTAGACAGGCGATATGCTCCTTGGTCAAGCCTTCTGTACCATACATCGCTAGTATCGTATAGTCCTTGGTCACTTCTGCCAACTGTTCCAAACTGGCTGCATCTATTACACTTTCTGTCAAAATTAGTCGTCTAGTTGCTTTGGATGGATAGCAAGGATATAGCCCACTTCGTCCTGTTTGGTAGAAGTGCGAACTGCCTGTAATACCTCTGCCGTAAAGGCTGACAATATCGCCCTGCTCATTGCGAAGAGGGAAGATAAGACAGCCACGGGCCCACCTGTCCGCTGTCCGTCGGCTCTTATACCCAATGTCTAGCTGCTGCCAGTCCAAGGCACGTTGATTGCAATAGACTTGGGCTTCTTTGTGCCGTTTCAAAGCTTTGTGGTAAGTGCTAAAAATAGCTGTATCCTTTGTTGGTTCTTTCATAGTAGTAGCTTGTTTTGGTACGGTGGTACTCGTTCCCGTGATTAATTCCTTCGCCTTCAGTATTGCTTCGTGCTTGGTAGATTTCTCCATCTGCATAATAAAATCAATGGCATCCATGCTGTCAATGGTACAGCTCCCTGCAAAGCAATACACCGTATTCGTCTCAGGATAGATTTTCATACTCGGCTTTTCATCAGCATGGAACGGACAGGCAATCATATTATTACGACCCAACTCGATACCGTAATGGGCCAAGACTTGAAGAATGGATAACTGCTTTTTGATTTCTTGTATGCTCATTTATTATTCAATTGAAGAAAAAAGTGTTAAAGTTTAAGTTCTTACTGTCATAACTATTAGATACAAATCTATCAAATAATTTTAATCAAAACAAAAACTATTGGCTTTTTTTATTGCTTTTAGTTCTTTATTTTTGTAATAATTAATAATTTTTGTTTCTTTATCAATCTTGTAGTTATGAAAACAAGTAGAATAATAGCTGATTTGAGAAAAAATAAAGGATGGTCCCAAGCAGATTTAGCGAACCAAACCAGTATTTCTCAAGTGATGGTAGGAAAGTATGAAAGAGGGGATGCTGTACCATCACTTGAAGTGGCTAAGAAAATAGCTGATGCTTTTGGGGTTTCTTTAGATTATTTAGTAGGCGAAGGTGTAAATGCTCATTTGGATAAAAAAACACTTAAACGTATAGAAGAACTTCAGTTGTTGGATAAGAACAAACAAACTATCTTATACGATTTAATTGATACTTATATCCGAGATGCAAAGACTCGATTAGCTTACCAATAAAATGTAAATTATTATGAACTTACAATATATTTCTGATAGCTCTGGTCGAACCACAGGCGTTTTTATTCCTATTACTGAATGGAATGAACTTAAAAAAAAGTATGAAGGTATTGAGGATGAACAAATCCAAATTCCTGATTGGCAAATGGAAGAAGTGTTGAGAAGATTAGAAGATTATGAAAATAATCCTAAACAAGCCTTGGACTTTGATACTGCTATGGATGAGATTGAAAAAGAACTTTGATGTATTCATCTATTATTTTACCTCTCGCTCAAGAGGACATACGAGAAGCAGCAAAATGGTATAACGCCAAAAAGAAAGGATTGGGTAGACGATTTACTACTCACGTCCGTAAAAAAATTAAGCAACTAGAAACACATCCTCAGATAGCTCCTGTCAGATACGACAATGTGCGTACTGCCGTTTTGGACGTTTATCCCTTTATGGTTCACTATAGAGTTGATGACGACAAACAAGTCATTATTATATCCGCAGTTTACCACACTAGTAAAAATCCAATAAATTGGGGCAAAAGACCTTAATTTAATGCTTTCAGATTCGCATATTTAGAGTCAGTCACTTGCTCATTTACCGCTACAACAAAATAGACGTTAATAAACGGGCTAAATTATGCCTCTGCTATCGGATTTATGTAGTCCCACCCATCAGCCCTCAAAATGCAGTTACACAGCAAGCCAACTCTAAGGCTCAACATTGCCGTGTTCAGCGGATGCTGCTGCCTTGTTCAGTCTCATAAAATCGCCTGTCCAAGTCATCAGAAGCTAAGTTACATAATGTGGTCTTATTCCCATTTTTCCTTACCTCTCATCAAGCATGCAACCCCAAAAAATAGTAATAAGAACATTATGTGAAATAGCCAACCGATGAAGTTCACTAATGGACGGTAGGACCCCTTTCCGTCCATCAGCGAACAACAACCGTATTTTCTGCTTTACGCCACCACCCAAATTTAGGTATCCGATTCCGCCCGCCTAAACGAGACTTATCCACCCTCCAAGGCTAGACTTGGGGCGCAGTCGATGCCCCAAACCCCTCTATGCTTTATGTCAATAACTAACGCAAACCCTCAACGGCTCAACAGTTAGCCATTGCCCTAAAGCACATTTTTTCAACCTTTTTATTTTCAATTGAAAAAGAAAAAAATTACCTCGATTTTTAGGCGGTGAAAGGTGGAGAGTGGGAGGGCTATTAGCCTTTTACCGACTAAAAATGAGGAAGCAACCGAAGGGCGGTAGTATGTTTATTTGGCATTGAGCGTTAGGAAAAAGAGGGAAGGCACGCAGTTTTAAGCGAAGCGTGCGAGTTCCCGACAAACTGGCTGCTGATGCTTTTGTGTTTGGCTTTGTGGCAGCTAGTGAGGAGGAAAAGCAGCGAGCCCAGCGAACAGGCCCTAAGAGGCGTAAGAGCTTCGTGCGGATGAACTCGTGGGACGTAAGTGAGCGGTCAACTAAAGAGTGAAGAGACTGCGGAATGACCGTAGAGCGTTGCCTGCCGTGAGTGCCTCCGCAATGGCTTTGTGCTGCTGCTTTAAGCGATATGAGGACAGGCACGAGGGGCTAGTTTGGCAGCGTCCTTTGCGGATGCCTTTATGTAGAGCAGGCAGGGAATGGAGCAGTTTCTGAACACAATACAACTGCGTGTGTATAGCCTTCGAGCATAGGCAAGAAAAAACCAAGTCCGTTTCTGGACTTGGTTTTTTGTACCGAACTGGAGTCCCTTACTTTTGCTACGTGTCTACCAACTTGCAACAAGTAACTATATTTTATAGGGATTAGCTAGGTTTTTTCGATTTACTGTTAAAAATATTATTGAATAAATGACCAAAAAGAATAGAAAACAGACCTGCTAATATTATACTATTAACATTAACTCCATTAACTCCACCTTGAAATATATATGGAAATACAAATAGCTTATAAATGATATATCCAATTAGAGCACCTACTACTTGATATTTATTCATAATTTGTTTTTTGTCCAGAATAAGGTATGTCAAATTCTTTATAATCTTTTTCAAAAATTAAAATTCTACAATTACTAGGGGTATCAGGATTATAAATTACGGGGAATTTATCTCCAATTTTCAACGAAGTATATTCGCCTAATTGCCCCCTTCTATCCGTTATTTTCAGCCCTTTCTTTGTAATAAAACTGTATTTTAAATAGTAACTTCTTTGACTAGTATATTTTCTTTTTTTCACAAGAACAATCTCTCCGACTACCATTTCCTTTTTTTTCTCTAGTTCACTTTTCAATTGGAAACCATATATATATGTACCGAAAATAACTAATAAAAAAAGTACAAATAATATTCGATTCATTTCTACAAAAATTTATTTTTAATAATTTCCATTGCTAGAATCTAATCCTTCTTCTATAACACCACCAGAAGTTGTTTCTGTT